>JAUELI010000688.1:0-10101 GCA_031471325.1 Catablema vesicarium
AAAAAACCAGAGGGGGGGGCCAAACGCCCCCCCCCCCCCCAACCCGATTAGGGTTAATCATAATGCTAAACACTTGTTTACCAAGTGATTTTTACCAACTACTTAAAAAATAACTTTTGGGGCATCCTGCCGGTATATTTTATTAGTATGTTCATTGGCTTAAAACATGATTTTGGCTGTATTCCTATTTCTTTTTTATTGATAATGGTACATATTGAGATAATATAGCTGCTGATGTGTTAATTTATCAGATACCGTTTCAGTAACTTAGTTTACACCAGCAATGTTGACAGAGATGAATGACCATTGAACTGTATTGATATGAGTTTTACTATTTCTTCAGATATCAGGAGGAAATGCTGACTGTGTTCCACCAGTTACAATGAGGTTATTAGTACCTAATAGTCAGTGTGGACCTCTTATTGGTAAAGGTGGATCAAGAATCAAAGAAATAAGAGAGGTAATCAAGGCAAATATTGAATGTGGAGGAGAGATGTTTGAGCAGAGATTCAGGCTATGTAGCATTATTCTAGGCTCAAAAATGACTCCTGAGAATTTATAATCTCTTTTATCCAGCCTTGGGTAATAAATATATTATTTTGGGCAATATTTTTTAAGAAAATGCAAAGCAAGGAGGTGGACGTCTTTGAGTTAAATTTGATAATACGCAGAAACAGAAGTAAAAATTGTAAACTTTAGTGGAGTAGATTATACAATTTATCAACTTTATATCATATTATTTCAAAAGTTAGAACATTTTAGAATTTTAATTCACCTGATCGTGTGCACAAGAAAAAAAAATATAGTTTTTCTACGCCCATATCGATAAAATTCTGTGAGAGTTTCAAATTTTCTCTTAAATTTCGGTAAACTTAGAACAATCTATTAGGAACAAAATGGTGTCCGCGATTTTTCTTGGAGAGTTTAGATAAAACAATATGGACGTTTTTGTTGGGTTAGTTATGAAAATTTACGGAATTTAATTTATGAAAAATGCCATATCTTCTAAAACTTAAAAAAAAAAATGAGACACTCTATTTTTCAAAATACAGAGTAAAGGGAACCGGAACTGAAGAATGTTGAAAAAAAAATTATTTCGGAACTTTAAGAAACTTAGTTATATCGACTTTAATTTGCTTTTTGGAACACGTGTTTTATCCAGGTAAAAAAATTTAATTATTTTACTACCAGAGTCTATTACCTACGAGTATTGAAAAAAATTAATCGAAAAAGTACATTTTCTACCAAAAAACCCCGCTATTTTATAAAACTTAAGGGTACTAATTTTTGTGAGTACTAATTTTTGCAAGTTTTGCAATTTTTGGTCAATTTTGCAAAATTAAATACCCATGAAATATGTTCAAAGTGCTAATTGGCAAAAATTAATACCCACGAAAATATAATTTTGTCTTCATTTTCCTAAAAATATCACCAATATCAATTCGCAAAATTTAATCCCCCCAAAATTTTGAAAAATTAACAGTGAAAAATACCAGCGAAAAATACCAGCGAAATTGACTCACGAAATTAGATACCGCGAAAATTAGTACCCTTAATACCTGTTTTCCCTCTAACTTGATTTGAATAACACTGTTATGGAAAGAATATAAAACAGCCTTCACTATATAAGTCTTTCCTTCTTTAATGTTGAAATCTCATTCACATTTTAGGCATCTGGTGCAACAATTACAGTAAGTGTTTTTGTCTATATTCGTCTTTGAATGCTGCACATTAGAGGATTCCCATGGTTGAAATAAGGAAAAATAAGGTTGGTGGAGAAGTTTTTGAGCATAATATTCAAGCCATATAATCTATGCTGAAAAACTGTCCTCCATCAACCTCATCATTTTTCCTTTTTTTCAATTTAGTTGAACACTGGAATCCTTAATTATTCCAATAATTTACCTGATCAATATTATTTTTCTTTTTGTTGAAAAGACTTTCCATGCTTTCATCTTCAGCAAATACAGATTTATGGTTGGCATTTAGATTCCATCAGAAACACTACCTGGTTCATCTGAACGTTCTGTTACTCTTGCTGGTTTACCCACTGCTCTTGGTAATTGTGTTGGAAAAATATTTGAAGTATTTGAAGAAGTATGTTGTCTTTTCTCTATTCTCTTCGAATGAATCTATTATGTGTTACATGCCAAGGATCGAATTAAGTAGGAATAAGCTTGGTGGAGGAGAGATATTGGAGCATAGATTCAGGCTAAGTAGCCTGAATCTATGTTCAAATATCTCTCCTCCACATTTGGTATTTACAGTTAATTCGTACCCTGCATGCATATTTTATCTTAAATCTTGCTGATTTCATAGCGAAGGATATGCATTGTTTTGATGCCTGTTATAACTGTCACCATCAAGATAAAGAAGTCATTTTTGAGAATGAAAATTATAAGAGTGGTATTTATTCCATGAATACTATGGTTACTATGGTTACTTTATTGCAACCTTGAAAGAGTTTCTTATTTATCTGTTAATTTATTTATTCTGTTTTAGTTTCCAGCCCGTCACAATAATGTAAAATATTTCCCTCATATGTTTCCTGGATCAATGGGACCACCTCAGGTATTTATGATATTTATATGTATTATATATTTTTACTTAACGTTACTGTAAGGGAAACATGTATACTTATCTTTGAGCATAAAATACTCCAATAAATCGAAATAATTTTATGATAAAAGTATATATATTTTTAACCACAAAAAATGAATTTTTCTGATGATGTCAATTTTATCTGGAAAATATTTTTTCCAGGGAAAAAAAATTAACAACAATATCAAAAACCAACCTGTCTCTTTCAAAATTTGTCAAGCACCAAAAGTTTACAACCATTTTTCTTTATTTTAGCGATGTGTCTCACCTTCCGAATACAAATATTTTGACGTCAATTGCATTATTATTCTTGGTGCATGACATGATTTTTATGTCGTTTTTAAGGATACACCAAACCCACCAATTACATTTTTTTGGCATTTTCATTTTTTAATATCGAATGAAAGCTGATTACCTGAAGAATATTTCTTTCTTACTAAAAATAAAGAATTTGAAATAGAAAACCCATCAAAAAATGCATTGTTTTAATTTCAAAAGAGATGGATCTCTGAAATTTATGTTGTCATGGATACGCAATATATTTTCTTAGAATCTTTAGAAATATAATATATTATTTCCTTCCTTTTCAATTTTTTTCAATACACATTATTTAATTTTTCAAAAGATGATCTTCAAGGCGTCTGTTGATAAAACTTTGATAAAGCCTATTGTTTTATCTTTACTCGATCATCGGGAAACTTTAAAATGCCGTATCTATGAACAAACTTTTTATGAAGTTAGACTTCTTTAAAAAGCAAAAAAGGTACAAGATAAAATCGGGAGAACGTTACGTTTGACGTCATCAGACTTAGCAAATCATGGTGCATAGAAGTGTGTCTCATTTCTTTCCTATTTTGTTTTGTTCGTAAGATATGAATGAATGAAGAGAAAAATTTAGTTTTTCAAGAAAAAATAATTAAAAATAATACGTTTACCCAATTATCTCTGCAAAAAATTAAAATAAAAAAAACTGAGACACACTTCTAGAGATCAAATGAAGTTCTTTTCAGTCGCATGTTTTTTATGCTCTATGAAGTTTTTGGCTACGGAAAGCATACAGAGGTTTTTATTCCTTTTTGGAGAAATGATTGGAAATTTATGTATTTACCGGTGAATCGAGAATTTATTTAACTTTCAGAATATATATATACTTTTATGTACTAAAACAAAACATATAGAAAGTTATTGATGCTTTGCTGAACCCTACTCTGTGGGTTTGGTGTATCCTTAATTGTTTTTAAAAGTCGTGACAAATTGTTTTGAGATATAGCAATTTTGAATATTTTATAGTTCTCCGCCTCTTTTTCTCGGTAAAACAACAGAAATATACGGTTGATCATTTCTATTGTGAAACAACCTGTAATTTTTGCATACAAAATTTATCATACAAAGGTATGTATATGTATAAGCATACAATTTACTTCAAACATGCTGCAAGTGTGAAATCGATTTAGAATATTTAGAATATACTTTAATTGGATAAGGTATTGCGAGAGAAACTATCGCGAATTTTGGGCATTTTCGCGAAAGTTTAACTCGCAAAATTTCTAACAATTCTTATTCGCGAAAGTTTATCCACGCGAAATTTTTCTGATTGTCCATTCGCGAAAGTTTATCCAGTTTATTTACTTCTGTTTCAGCAAAATAAAAAAAATGAATAATTTCTTTTGTTTATTCCCTTTTTAATGTAGATTAATGAGCCAAAAATTCAATTTCGGGGAAGTTAATCCAAAAAATTTCGCGAGTTAAAAAAGCGAAAGTTTCTCTCGAAATATTTTCTCCGAATAAAGTAGTTGATCATTGTTGTGAAAATGATGGACTGATTTAATAGCTGACAAACAGACTTTCCCAATTTTTAGGTAAATTACAAATAATTTGAAAATTCTGACTTCATCATGAGAAAGAAAATATTTGACTTGTTTAGTAGTGGTAATTTTTTTATTTTTCATGAATTTCATTGTTTCCTAACAGTAACATTCAGAACTTTATTTTGTCTCATCGGATATTAGTTCTCAACTGATAACTTTAACCTATAGAAAATTGGTATGCAAATAATCGAATTTTGAATTTGCAAAATAAGCAGAAAATTTAGAAAAGCAAAAAAAGTGAGTGTGGAATTTGAATTTACCTGGGGAATCTGGGTACTAGGCTACTAAGGAAATGAGAAACTTGCTAACTTTGCAATATGACTCAAAATCCTAACTAAAAGTTTATTTGATAAATCTCAGAGATAAATATCTAGGGACTTCCTTTAGCCATTTACTTGTGGTGTTGACAATTCAACATTATTGAGAGAATACCTCAAGTTTTATGTCCAGGATTGTAGGTCAAACTAGTGATAATGATTGTGTAAATTGCAATGTTCCATGTTGTTTCAATCCCAACATCTACTAGACTATAAGTTAGTTATAAACTATTTTTACATGAATACTACTGTATGTTTCTAATTCTTTGCATAAATTATTGCGCTCATTGTAATGCTTTTTTTTTCTTCTTAGCTCTCAATGATGAGTGGTCAGCTTTCATTCACAGGTATAGTTTCAAAAGAAAAGGATGTTTTACTTCTTTTTTTTGCTTAGTTTATAATTTTTGTAGTTACTTGAGCAATATCAGTAGTCAGACTAAAACGTTTGGGCAAAAGAGTCTAAAGTAAAATAGCTAATGTAAATCAGCGCACTTTTATTTTAGGTTTATCAAGGCGAAGTGAACAAAAAGTGCGACTTCCAAGCAATGTAAGCATTATCACATTTGTATTATATTGATCTTGTACCAGGGATCATGTAATTCAAATGTTTCTAAGTAACTTTCATTGTAGGTGATTGGATCATTAATTGGTAAAGGTGGTTGTCATATCAACGAAATAAGGTAAGACATTTTGTCCTTATTTGACTCTATTACCTCGTTAATTCTATTGTGTATAGTTGTAGAATTACTTGTTGATTTTTTTATGAGATCTTTAAAATTTGTTTCATAAATTAAATGAATTTTGTGATTCTTAATGCTTAGACCAATTTACTTTTTTCAAAAAGTTCAAAATTTAATGCAAGCTTGAATAACAAGGAGCGAATTAAGTAAGAATAATCTTGGTGGAGGAGACATATTTGAACATAGATTTAGGCTTTATAGCCTGAATCTATGTTCAAATACCTCTCCTCCACATATGTCCTTTAGAGTTATTTTGAACCTTGCTTAATGATTTTCTTTTTCTTAGTAACCATGTAGGTTTTCCAAAAGAGTCAATAATCAATATACGATTTGATATTATAATCCACGATTTGTTTGATGATGATAAAAAAGGGATAGCCTTGAAATTCGTTACAGCTTCTTGACGTAATAATAAGCGGATGTTGAAAGTTCCTAACTTGCTACACATGTTAAAGTCATTGCCATAGCAACAAGATCAATCTTTTCGACACAGGTGCTAAAAACATTATCTGGAGATATAACAATATGAAGTTTTTTAAACGATTAATTAGTAAAACAACAGGTTTGATCTTGCACACATCACAGTGTCTGCATTGTTTATTTTTTCTTCTTAAATAATAAATTTGTGCTGTGCAAAAAAAACAAATAAGTTCTCATAAACAATACACAACTTGGTAATAAAGTAAAAGGGATCATGCTGCAACACTATGGTTTTTAATCACAATCTCATGAAACAAATTAAGCAAATTAAGGGTTATTCCTCAAATTTTGACACTTCTAGTAAGAATTTGAACAAAATAGTACATTCAGGGGCTATGTCATTCAAAGAGAGGATTACGAATAAATAATTGTTTCGAGAAAAACATTGCATCCTACCCTTAAAACTGTGAATGTTTAGTGGTATAAGATTGTATTTATCTCAATAGAAAGTTAATTATTAAAATATTTGCTATCACTGTTTTTATTCTCTCCTAATTGAAGTAATCTTATAGAAAGTAAATTAACTTGGAAAAGTGCCAATGATAATGTTATTTCTAGATTTATTTAACAAATTTTTATGATTACAACAATATTCAAAATATCATAAAACATAATTCAATGTTCATCACGAAAAAGTTATTTCAATTCACAAAAAAACTTGAAAACTATTTTAATCAATGGAGAAAAGCA
Organism: Catablema vesicarium; assembly: GCA_031471325.1. Lineage (NCBI taxonomy): Eukaryota > Metazoa > Cnidaria > Hydrozoa > Anthoathecata > Pandeidae > Catablema > Catablema vesicarium. The sequence goes on from JAUELI010000688.1 coordinate 6,697, forward strand.
CTGAAGGAACTTTGGTCTTCGGAGGAAAAGTACACTACACGCTAAAAAAGTACCTTTTTGGTATTAGTTCGTTGAATGGACTAAAAGCAGTAATAGGCCATTTTACTGAGGGAAAAGAAAAGGGTTAATGGTTAGAATTTTATGGACACTTTTTGTCTATTATTGTTTTTTTATTTACATCTTTTTTTATTCTAGGCAATTCTCAGGTGCAACAGTGCAGATAGAAGAGAATAAAAAAGATACTAGAATGTCAGATGTAATAATAGCTGGTACCCCAGATGCTGTCAGTTGTGCTACATTTCTTATAAATGCAAGGTAAACTTTTACTTCCATTTTCTTTGTGCGAATAGTAGGGTTGTAGATACTAATAAGTATATGTAATCGCACGGGGACGAGTGCAATTAACGATTAATTTGTATAAGTTATTTCTTTCCAGAAAAATTTCACGAGTCCGTAGAACGAGTGAAATTTTTCTGGACAGAAATAACGAATACAAATTATCGTTAATTGCACGAGTTTTCACCGTGCGATTACATGTTAATCACACCAACCCGTCTATTTCACTTTAATGAAATCGATTCTTCTATATTATATTGTGTTTAGACAATGAAGTTTTAAAAAAATGTTATTATAAGCTTGACCTTTCTTTCGCCAAGATATTCAAACATTGAAAAAAAGTTCAAAGTCCAAAAATAATCTTTCACTAGTGAAATTAACGATTAATTGCACTCTCAAATAAGGCGCCATTTCATTCAAAACTATCAAATGTGTGATTATGGTACTAATTTTCGCAGTTATTTATTTTCGTGAATGAGCAATTTTTTGAAAATTTTCGGGGTATTAAATTTTGCGAATTAAAGAGTTTTTTTAACCAAGAATGCGCCAGTGGCATTTTTAGGAAAATAAAGACAGAAGTTAATTTTTGCAGTTATCATTTTCGGGAATTAGCACTTTCAACATATTTCGGAGGTATTTAATTTTGCGAAACTCGCAAAAATTAGTACGTTAAAGTTCTGTTAATAACTATTGCATTTTTAAAAAAAAATTTGTCATGGCCATGTATAGAATAAGCTTCCACAGGGGTAGTTTTTATTATATTTACCCAATTCTTGGCTAGAAATAATGTCGTTGCATCAATAGTACATTTTATTGCCCTGAAATAAAAACGAACATTTGTGCAACAATATTTTGATGTAAGTGTCTAAGCCAGTAATAAGGATAGACCTTTAATCAACAAGGAAAAACCAGACTTTATAGATTAACACACATTATAAAGAGAATACAGTAGACTCTCTATAATTCGTCTCACCATAGTTCGTAAAAAATCTATAATTTGAACAAATTACTCGATTCTTTTCGAAATTAAGGCCAATACGGCCAACTTCCTATAATTCGAACACTCCATAATTTGAACAGTTTTTTTCCTGGAGAGTTCGAATTATAGAGAGTCCACTGCACACATATTTTATTTGTAGGAAACACAAAATTGAACTCAGTACTAAAACGTTTTTTATGAAATTGGTTACTTTCAGTACTTGAAGTTTCTCAACAGTTTCTTTAATCTCGGAAACTGGAAACTACTGATTCATTTTTTAATGGTTGTCATAGAATCTGCTATTTCTCTTTTTATATAAAAGTGATAAAATGGCTAATTTTTATGGGTTTTTAGGGTTACATGGCAAATAATGTTCAATGATATGTTTGAGAAGATTCTTAAACTGCAAGTGTTCAGTAGTGAAAGTTTCTCAACTTGTCCCAGTACTTGTGAACATTTCTGCGGAGATAAATTTTCTTAAATTTCAAAAATTTCGTATTTTGCGGAATTTAATAATATCTTGATATCTACAGAGTTTTTTTCTGCGATTTAAAAAATTAAATACAAAATATTTCCTGGTGAATTTTTTTTGCGGAATTAATTATTTAATTTGTGTTCAGAAAGTTTTCCTCGCAAAAATGTATTTCCAGGTATATGGTACGAGGTTTCATCCATTAAGATGTTAGTTCATTAATCCATATCTTCGATAGGTTCTACTGAGTTATTGTTTCAATTGATCTATCCAACACTTGCAGTCAGCAAAGGTAAAATGTTTTTTTTTTAGGATTTCTGCTGGTCGTCAAGCCAGAAATAACAGACGTGTTGGAGGACATGATGATGACGGTAGACGTGGAGATGATGGTCGACGAGGAGATGATGGTAGACGAGGACGCAGTCAACGTCAAGAAGAATCAAGTCAAAAAGATGATAATGAGGATAATGATGAAAATGATGATAATGATGATGATGATAGCGAAGAAGGAAGAGAATAGCGCCCTTGTCTTGATTGAATGTATGCTTGACGGTACTAGCTTAGTACTATGACACTCCTCCATTGTGAGCTATTAATTTAATTTACAGTGGAGGGAGTATTTTTTTAAAGATTCACGCATGGATATACTTGACATAGCTTTGCGCACATTATAGAAAGTGACTTACATAATATATGGTAAAAATTGAGCTTCATCAAGTCTTCAAGTATTTTTACACTCAAGGTATCAATATAAGCATAAATATAGTATTTTAAGAGAGAATTCGAAAATTAGTTAGTGCTGATAATTTCGGTACTGTCTTTTGTTTGGTATATGTCAGGGTTTGAAATAACTGAAAATGGAGGAGGGGGGGAGAGCTCACAGATCACTCCTCCACCTATCTTATTTTTTTTCTTATTTCAAACCCTCGGTATGTGTTATAAACTCACTGAATGTAAACCATGAAAGTAGTATTTCTTTTCGAATATTAAAAGGGAAAAACTGAGCAGAATCGACCAACTAAGAATACAAGACTCAAGGCTCAAAATAATTATGGAAAACAAGTGTAGAGGAAAGATATCATCCACCAAGCCTAAATTTACTTATTTTGACCGTTGAAGATATTCATTTTTTTCATCTAAAATACTATATATATTCTTGTTTGGATCCTTCATTGAAATATATATATATTTTACTATTTATATTATATGTAACCACTTCAACCTCATTCTCAGATATGTTTGAATAAGTAATGGGAATGAGGTTGTCTATCGATAAATGTTACCATTTTATCTCAAAACCAACGTTTGTACTTAAAATTCTATTATTTGTAAAGCGCATCAGTTAATTTACTGTGATGGACTTTTTCTGAGAAACACATTTTGTTGACAAATTGATTTTGACTCAATTCTGGAAATAATGATAGTTTTCTCCGCTGATGCTTACAAATAACATTATTTATAACCCAAATATTTTACCCAATAAGGTTAAAACATGTGTAAATAATCTTGTTGCTATGAAGACTTTTCAATCAAGATTGATTATAATCACTTCACCGCAGAATTCTATTTACCAGTGGGCAAATACCTGCTCAAAGTCAGCAAAATAACGTTAGAGCAA
>JAUELI010000910.1:0-10095 GCA_031471325.1 Catablema vesicarium
TCAGGCTATGAAGCCTGAATCTATGCTCAAATATCTCTCCTCCACATTTGGTATTTACAGTTAATTCGTACCCTGGAGTTGATAAGCTCTGTGGAAGAGTAATTTTTGAGCACAGATTTAGACTCCATGGCCTGAATCTACACAATTGATATTTACAGCTATATCAAGCCTTGAATATTAAAATGTTAATATGAAACAGGGTACGAATCAACTGTGAATACCAAATGTGGAGGAGAAATATTTGAACATAGATTCAGACTATGTAGGCTTCATAATCTGAATCTATGCTCAAATATCTCTCCTTCACCAAACTTATTCTTACTTAATTCGATCCCTATTAAAGATTTGTTAATTAATAGGTGTGTCACAAGCTATCAAAATAATTAATTTTCATCAAGGTATACTTCCTAAAATTATAACCACATGGTTACAACCATTGCGCAGATATGGTTTCTAAGTAGGATGTATTTTACTAATAATAATTAAGTTATTTAAAAACAAGGATAATCACTGCGACTGAGATTTGAGCATTTCTCAAGCTTTAAGACTAAAGCTATACTGAAAACATCTCTCCTCCACAGAGATTATTTTTAATTATTTTGAACACAGTATTTTCTACCTTGAATTTTTTTCAAAACGATTGAAAAAATTAGTTTTGCATAAGTTGATATTTCTATATGTATAAATATACACAAACTCCAAAAAAGCATCCACACAAGGAACAAACTTCTAAAATATACAAAACTTGCAGCTGTTTTTAAAAGAGATATCTCTAAACAATGTTGAAGTTATTCATAACAGGATATACAAAGGAAGAGAAAGGAATACTTAGTGAAAACAAACCTAAAAAGAATGATTTCCATTCTTTGATTTAATTTATTTATTTTATAAGTTTTCGGATTTTGTTTTGTGTTTTCAAGTTAATTCTAACATTGTTACTTGCTTTTAAAATCACTCAAAATATTTCCACCCCTTACTTATTGAAATAACATTGTTAAAGAACTGAATAAGTAAGACAAACAATTCTACTTTAATTCCTGACAAGTTCATTGGTATTGTGATCATTTATCAAATATAAATGAATAACCAAATATTAGATTTCACTGAAAGTTGCCTTATCAAGAAGGGTCAAAATCAGGTAAAATAAGTAAGCTTGGTGGAGAAGTGATTTTTGAGCATAGATTCAGACCAGGTAGCCTTGAATCCTGTTAAAAAGAATCCGAAAAAACGTTAAATTCTTGGTACAAGAAACTTTTCCCAACCACTGTTGAAGAGGGGCTTGAGTTTTGCGCTGCAATGATTATTTTAAACACCTTTTTAATTTAATTGATGTGGTTTTCTTTCCCAGTAAATTTTTTTGTTTTTTTTTAAATTTGTTTCGAATACAAAGTCAAGGGTCAAGTTACAATAAGCTTGGTAGAGGAGAGATATTAAAGTATAGATTCAGGCTATGTAGTCTGAATCTATGCTCGAATATCCACATTTGCTATTTACACTTAGTTTGAACCTTGTAAGTTTGTGAGTATAAAGAAATTGCAATATTTTCAAGCTCCAGTATTCTTTATTATCTTATTTTAAGACTATTCCAGAATGTTTTTTTAAAATTTGATAAGCTCTCAGTTCTCTTAGTAAAACCATTACATTGTACAGCAATAGGCATCTTATACACACTTAAATCCTTTAAAATACACCTTCAAGCATATACAATTAACATCAAAAAGGCTAAACTAATAGAAAATAAGATTTCTGTTTATCTATTAATAAACTCAGTTCTGCAAGAGCATCTATCACAAAATGTTTGTCATTCTGGAATTCCGGATCATTTCGGAAAGGTGGCAGGTTTGTAAGGATAAAACAAGGACCATTGCTGTGTTTAGTATTTAGTTGTAATACAATTAAATCATTGTGTGCATATTGACTTACCCTGATGGAACTTTAGCAAAAGATAAAGTAGAAAAAATATATGCAATTTTGGAAACAGCAATCTCTTTAGGATCACATTTTACGTTCATTTAAGTTGTGAGATGAATGAATTGACTCTTTTCATTATTCTTAAATAAAATTAATTTTCATGTTGTCAAAAATCAGTCTACCATTTACATTATCTTGTCCACGTTACACTACTATAAAGGGCATTGGAAAAGAATGTGGGGAATATTTTTTTTAATATGTTTGAGTTGATAAATTTTTATTTTCATTCATTTTTTAATTTATTTGAGTTTAAAAAAAAAATTGATGATCAAATTAAATGTCAAAAATCATATTTGATGAGCTTGGAAAAAAAAACATATTTCGATTATCAAACTAAATGTCAAAAATCATATTTGATGAGCTTGGAAAAAAAACTGATTTCGATTATCAAACTAAATGTCAAAAAGCATATTTGATATGCTTGGAAAAAATTGTCTTGCTATTTGCATTGAATTTAAAAATTAGAACAGCACCTATATTTTTAATAAAAATTTGACACTGCATATTATTTCTTGGTCAAAGAAAAACTTTGATATATATTTTGAAGTTCCAAGAGAAACACTGAGTCTCGGTTGAAAACTTTTTTCTTTATATAATACAGTGAAAAGTTTTGTATAGAAAAGCTTCTTCTCTATAAAGTAAATTTACTGAATAATCAAAAGAATGTTTACCTCATTTGTACTTGGATCTTTATAAGGTATCTTTAAATTTCTCATAGCTCTACATAATGCCTGAATTGCTTGGAATATATTTTGAAAAACAAGTTTTGTATAACCTTTCCTATCATCTTCTGTATAACCCTGACCATGAATGATTCTCATTTGTTTGATGAACGTACTTTTACCAGATTCACCAGTCCCTAGAATAGAACACAAACAAATCTTTAAATCCACTCATCATTATTTTCGCGGGTATTTATTTTCAGCATAGATTATGTAGCTTCAATCGATGCTCAAACAAAGATCACACTACCAGAAAGCATTTTACTTATTGCACCCTTGCAATGATTGCATCTGTTATGTTCTCAAGCAAGGTAAATTGCTATTATACTTATAGTCAACCGCAAGGGTAGACACAAATTATTTCCAATTATTTCCAACACTGTGCCAATAAGATCAAGGCAAGGGTCGAAATAAGAATAAGCTTGGTGAATCTATGCTCAAAAATCTCTCCTCCTCATTTGTTATTTAAAGTTACTCTGAACCCTGATTATAATGGAAGGAATATTGCATTTACAACATTTGAGCTTTACTTTCTCACAAATTATATAATAATATTGGAAATTTATGCAGGACATACTAATGGGAAATAGTAATAACAAGCTAGATATAAAAGCTAATATCCTCTGTGGAGGAGTACTTTTTGAGCACATAGATTCAGAATAGTGTGAATCTATGTTCAAAAATCTTACCTCCACATGTGTTATTTTCAGTTATATAAATGGGAATATATTGAAGTATCAAAATGTTCATATCTTTAAAACTAAACAACACTAATTGAGAGATAGGACTGATAAAATGAGTGTTATATATTGTGAGTACATTGAATAGATCGCATTAGAAAAATGCATAGAAACCTTACAGTTGAACGAACGATTCATTGAAAGATATGTTTATTTATAAACTTATATACGTAAAATATTTCAACTCTTTTATAATAGTAATTGCATAAAAAATGATAAAAAACTTTCTCAGTAAAAATAAGCTTGGTGGTGGAGTGACTTTTGGACGCTACACTGCGTAAATCTTATCTACGCTCAAAAGTCTTTCTTCTGCAGTTAGCATTTACTTTATCTAGAGTAATTAAATTCATGTTCAAGTTCATCTAAACATTCCGTTTAGTTGCGAAAGTAAGTTTATATCCAGTTCGAATCACAAGAGGCACATTTTAAATATAAAAAATACAAATTTAACCTAATTATTAAGAAGCCCGTTCAAGAAACCAAAAATAATTAAGAAACATCTATACTTTTATTGTTGCTTTTCAAGAAAGATTTCAAAATTCTTGTTCGCAAATGCAGTCTGTTAATTTTAAACTAGAAACCACAACATGCGATGGGCCATATTTGTTTCTGTTTTGATTCGCAACTGACATAACTATACTACAAAATCGAATACAAAAATCAATGGTTGCAACCCATTGCTGTGGTAAATCAAAACAATCAAGATTCTTTTTATGCTAAAACAAAATATTCTTTCAAGAAACAATTTAAGAAACTTTTAGTACATATAACTACTAGGGAATGTGCTTGGTTCCTTGTAAATAAAAATATGTGTAATTATATCCTCTTTCTGATTGGTATAGACAGCGGACAATTCTTTCAGTTTTGCAGCAGTCAGTAAGGGTGCACTACAAGAGTGATTTCTCTATCAAGAGCAATGACTCCTTAGACCATCACTGCAACAACTGTATACTAGAGATCCGGAGTTATATTATGCACATAAGTGCTACTCATTCACTGACCTTCAAAGGTGGGATTCAAACCTTAAACCTTTCAATTGGAAGCTAGGCACTTTACTTACTGAGCTAAACCCTAATATAGGTATTTAATTCAAGGAAGCATAAAGTTAAAAAAAATACTGAGCAATGAGCAAGAAATAGTCTCTAAAAGAAAATACCCATATGATAAATCTAGCACAGGGACAGAAACTTTACATCAAGGAGTAAGTTCTTTTTTTGTATCTTGATGTGGTGTTTTCATTGGTCTCCAAAAGGCTTTAAAATACAGTTGACCATAAAATTCTTTTGAAAAAACTTTTTCATTATGGAATATGTACGTGGCAAGGCACTTTCCCTATTGAGAACCTACTTAACAAGTAGACAACAATTTGTCTCTATTGTTGGAGTTAATTCCTCCAGTAAGCTTATCAGACACGGTGTTCCGCAAGGCTCAGTTTAAGGACCGCTTTTATTTTTATTATATATAAACGATTTAAATAATGCTGTTTATTTTTCTGATATTCACCATTTCGCTGACGACACAAATCTTAATTACATTTCAGTGACTCTTTGAAACAACTGGCTAAACATTTAAATTTGGCTTAATGCTAATAAAATATCTTTCAATGCTAGCAAGACCGAGTATATTATTTTTTAAAAGTCCTTGGAAGACCCTTAACTACAATCTTAAACTTTTAATCAATGGTAAAAGACTACTGCCTAGTCAACGCATCAGATATCTTGGTGTCTTATTAGATAATGACCTAAAAGCAATCAGTTAGGCAAAAATAACTTAATACTGTACACATTCTTTTTTTTAAAAGAACAAGTTTATAAGAAACTTGCTACACATTTTTTTTTATAAGCAACTCAGTTGCTTAGGTCTGAGGCTCAAATTTGGTCAAACAATAAGCAACTGCTAAGCAACTATCCAGCCTGAAATTTAAGTGATGTCTGACTTTATACAAGCAACCACTTCAAAATTTGAAAAATCAACACATAAACCTCATTAAAACTAAGCAACCATTAAGCAACTTTTAGCCTGAGATTGGTAAATAACCTTAGCAACTTCAGGCTGAACCCAAAAATGGAGTTGCTTATAAAAAAAAACATGTACCAAGTTAATTTTCATTTCATTTTTATTTTATTTTTTTAAGAGTACACTTTTAGACCCAGGAAAATTTGCTTCAGCCTCAATGTTCTTATTATATCAGAAATTTGAGCCTCACATTGTTCTTATTTCATCTAAACCTTTCTATCCTGTGTCCGTATAAACTTAATAAATTATATATTATAGTGGTATTACTGGGAAAATGTAAACTACTAGAGCAACAAATTCAGGCTAAAGTTGTTCTTCAAAAAGGCATATAATCAATTAAGCCCTAGTATGTTCTTATGCTCAGCCAAATTTCAGCCTATCATCGTTCATAGATTGTTCTCATTTTTTGAACTATTTCGGCCTTACTATTCTTATATAAAGTTGTTCTTATTAAAAAAAAAGTGTACATACATCCTTTTAGTAATGGAATTTGAACTTTCACTTGAACTTTCACTATCTCAAACTAAATTCCTTATTTAAAATACCGGTAGGGTTCGAAATAAATGTAAATACCAAATGCGGAGGAGAGATATTTGAGTATAGATTTCGGCTTCGTAGCCTGAATCTATGTTCAAATATCTCTCCTCCCACCAAAAGCCTATTCTTACTGCGTTCCTTGGCTAACTTGAACATTTACCTTCATACAACCATCCATGGCCTCTCTAACCTTATTTTTACCCAAAATGCATAACTTTATTTTGTTTCTATAATTCTGAGATTTTCGATCAAGTCGATATTTGTAATATCAAACTAGTTTAGTAGTCCTTCATTTGCATGGAGGTTCGAATTAATCAAGTGCACACTAGCTAGCTAAGGATTTGTCTTATGATAGGGAAAGTAATATTCAATTATTGTCATATAATTGCAAAAGCTTATGTATGCAATCACTAAGCTAAAGTTACCAGCCAAGACAAGTAAGCGGTAAGTCTTTTCATATATTATTCACCCCAAGAGTATCCATTATCCATCATACACATTTACACTTCTATGCCTCGACATTTCAACCTGTATGTAGTGTGTGTTCATACAGGTCATTATGGATCATAAATAAAGAATTATGGGAAAATAACTTTTTCTAATTAACATAAACAAGAAGAATAACATAAGACTAACCCAACAATAACAACTTCAGCTCGCGTCTAGCATCACGTTTATCTTTTCTTAGTTGACGTTCTATTTCATCGTTTATACGCTTTTGCTCTTTGCCCTCTTCACCAAGGCAACAACCGTCCATCTTGTATTAGTTTAAATTAAATCGAAATTAAGTCCAGTGCTGGCTCTGTTTTGTTTTCTAGAGAATGAAATCTAGACAATATCGCCACCCCCACGACAACAACAACGTTTAATGGTTACGAATAAAGGGAAAAAAGGAACTAAAACATTCATAAAAGAGTTCTAAAAGTGTAGTAGTCAAAAGTATTCCTTGGAACGCTTTATTATACGTAATAAAGCTTGGGCGTATCCACCTCAAGTCATCTTGAAAGCTGTCTATCAGCCATTTAGAAAACTTGCAACTTCGCTGTAGCTTCACACAGGCAACAGGAGTTCCCAGCAAAATAAAAAAAGTTTAGTATTGTTGAGTTACTTTCATACACATGTTTATTATCACGTGATCGTAAAATAACCATTTCAATAGACTTTCACCTAACAAGTTTTGTTATTATCAGCTGATATAAAAAGTACACCTGTAATGAAAACTTATTTAAAGCTAAAAAGCTCATGTTCAGGCTTCTTGTTTAGTACGCGGCCCGATCTTAGATACTCCAGGTGCCCAATACGAGAAACGCGACCGATTGATAAATATATACAGGGAATTACTTTCATTCTTTCTTTGCTTTATATTTCAGGAAAACATGTTCTCGAATTATATTTAGTATACTGCGCTAGATTAAACTTTGAAAAAGGTGTATAGGATATTTCTCATTTAGAGAAAAGTTTAGATAGAGAGCACGAGCACAGATCAAGGTTTAGCTGAAATAGTGAAGTCATCATCATCATGAAAAATTCCACGGCTATCAAAAATGAAATGAAAGAACAGCGAAAAAGTACAACTAATAAAAATTTGTTTTTCTTCGTTTTAATGAAAAAAGCATCTGCTGAGGGTGTTTAGCCTTTTAACTTCCATCAAATATTACGGTAACCGATGACATAATTAAAAGCTTGAAAGTGAGGTGCCTTTTTAAAAATGTAGGATTCATTACATCATAGACAGGTTTATTTTACTGACTGTGGATTACATATAAGTTGGCCGTTTTGCTTTGCTTTGCTTTGTTTTACACCCACCTCGTTCCCAGGGATTAAACACACCGAATCAGCAAGTCAAATAAACCACCTCTTTACACATATACTCACTGTGTACGAAAGTGCAGTATGGGCGAGCACCTATAATCACATACGGAACAGACATTCTGAGGACACAGTCACCAATAAACACGATAATAAATAGTTAAATGGTAGAGTCCGCTTATAAAGCTCGAATGATAATTAACTCGAACTTTCGCAAACTCGAATCAGATTCTTTCATCTCTATGAATCATTTCTAAAACTTTTAACAACCTCCCAACCTCCTACCCAGGGCGACTTCTATTTCGAAAATTGGAAGAGGCTATTTTCGATTTTGGAATTGGAAGAAGCACTGGGAACGAGGTTGCAATCTTTCGGATAACTTGATTACCACTTATTAACTCAAATATTCTCTTCTCGGACCCTATTCTTTTATTCGGACCACTCGAACGGGTGACTATAAAATGAATTATTATTACCGAATACATTCTTAATTTGTGCTAATTCTTGGTTATTTATTTACTCCAAACCATCTCTAAGTCGAGCTATTCTCGGCTATATTTATTAGAAAATTTGATTTTACGAACAATGCGCTTAATTCGAAAATAATATACATTGTGAAAGAGTTCTCTTACTTAGTGCAAAATTCAGGCTATACAACCTGAATCTGTTGCCTGAATCTGTGCTGCAACACTCCGCGCCTCATTTTTCATTAGAACAAATATACATGTTTATCTTTTTGACAATGATCCAGTGGTGAATACGGAAAACATATTTTATATCATCATATAGTCATTCAACAAGTGACTATTCAACTGCGCAAGGGAAAAATTGTGAGTGAAGATCAGTTGAAGGGTTCAAGCATTTTTGTATACCAGAATTAGGATAAGCAATGTGAAAAATAACAATTGTTAAAATAACTGGAATGTAACATGATAGTTTTGAAACTTTTATTTCTCTCTGCTTCTCTACATATAGATGGTTTCATAGTCACAAGACTGTGCATGCTCACATAGGAAAAGTTTTCTCTCCGCGGAAAAATGTTCTAAGTGGAGTTGAGCTGGCTAAATTAAGGAATAAATCTGCTCGATGGTCTTGCTCAATTTCTGAATATTCTGAATAAATTTTCTGAATAAGTTTTCTTTTCACGAGCTTATTTAAACAACTGTACGACAAACCTATTTCAATTGTTCGACATAATATTAAAATTTTGCAACCTCGTTCCCAGGGCTTCTTCTTTCTTTGAAAAAAATCGGAAAGAGAGAAGTAGCCCTGGGAACGAGGTTGATGATTTTGTTGAGGGTTTATCGGGTTTAAATGGGGAGAAAGTAATTCGTGCAAGACTAAAAATAACCACTTTAGTTAAGATACAACGGGAAGAGATGGGTACAAGATTGGGTACAGAGTGGTTTACGCATTAAACTTTAGGTAGGAAGGTAGGAATAACTTCATTTCAGCATTAGACGTCGCTTTTCTACTGCGTTGATAATCATGATATTGAAGAAAAACAAGATATCAAATGATAGACATTTAAAATAGAACCTGGCACCAGAGCAGAGGCTACCTAGCCTTTTTCCCAGAAAACTTTATATTATTATTATGTGAAAATAGTAATGTTTTTTTCAGAGAAAGTTGCTGTATTAAAATTGATATACATATTTAATGATGGGTGTGACAATAATGTAGCTGTTTTTTTATCACCTGGATAAATGAATAGATAAATATGTGAGAAAATTATCTTTTGGACCATTACCTATTTAACCGCATTGTACATATGCAGGTTTCATAATCATTAGATCTCACTCACTGGCGGTTACATATAAATACCTGCTCAAAGTCAGCAGAATAAAGTTAGATTAACGTTCGAATGAACGTTGCTCTAACGTTATTTTTCTGACTTTGAACAGGTATTTGCCCACTGGGATATGCAGAAACTATTCTCCTTCACATTTTCTATTAAGCAACAAAAATCAGAAATTAACATATGTTATCTCGGAAGAATGGAAACGATATTTCCTATCAAATTCTTACGAAAATCCGTTAGCAGTTATTTCGACATACTCCTTCATGGATATAGACAGAAAGAATGCTTACAAAAACTCTGTCGAAAAGCACATTCGTGGTTTGAACCACTCATTCCCTTTTTTGCAATTACTATTTTGTTTCATATACCTCATATACTGTTGTGTTGTGAATTTCAAAGTTGTGTTCAGGATTCGAAATAACTATACCCAGTGGGCAAATACCTGTTCAAAGTCAGAAAAATAACGTTAGAGCAACGTTCTTTCGAACGTTGCTCTAAC
>JAUELI010001132.1:0-10082 GCA_031471325.1 Catablema vesicarium
GTCTTATGAGTAAGGAAATTATTGCAAGGCAATAAGAAAACTAGGCTGATATATCATTTCTAAGCTATATATAGACACTACTATAAACTAAATACATCTCTAATTCAATAAATACTGATTTAAAAGAAGCTTGCACCACCACTTTAGTATTAAAAATAAAATAAAAACAGCTGCAAAGTTTGAGAAACACTCAAATGTCAAAGGCGTAACTCCAAGTTTTGGAGATACGCCTTTTTATAAATGTTTTGTGAACATAAAGGAGATACGCCCTTTCAAAAATTATAGAAAAATTGCCATTGGAGTTACGCCTTTTCTAAATGTTTTAGCTGTATTTCCAGCTTGAAAATAACAGTTTTGAAGTTGAGTCATCACAACTTTTTCATCATGAAAAGTTGGAGTTACGCCTATTCTATCAAAATCAATTAAAATATCAATTTCTTCAAAAATGGAGTTACGCCTCTTCTATTTTGAGGGAGCGACATATCTTACACAAAGTCTAGCTTTAATATCTTGAGAAATTCCATGTTGAACAAAAGCATACCCCTCTGTATCGATCAGTGGTCTTACTGTATCTAATCGTATACCTAATTACAGCACAGTACAGTATTCCGTACTTCACAGGGCACTATTAATCCGTAATTGGCCCGCTTAGCTGTAATCAGCCCGCTCAAGTGTAATCAGCCCGCTCGTTTCAAATTTATTAAAAGCCGCTTAAATCTTCGAAAGAATAATTTGAATGTCGTGGAATTTCTGAAATGAAATTTGATTGGTTAATAAAACTCGTACGAGTTTTTACTTCAATAAAGTTTTTACTGAAGAAAACAAGTGAAGAGAAAAAATAGAGATGTACGAGAACCAAAGTAAAAAACAATCAACCAGGAATAGCATGACTTTTTCGGGCAATTTGGGATTAATAGCCCAAGTTTTATTTTTACGTTTTTCAAATAGCCCTCACTGCGTTCTGGCTATTTTGAAAAACGTAAAAATAAAACTCGGGCTATTAATCCCAAATTGCCCTCAAAGTCATGCGATTACTAGTACAAATCCAATATTTAGAGGTGGAAATACCAAAAATGGCTGTTATAATTTTTAACATTCATCTGTCAAAAGCTGTTTATATCAATAAAACTTATCCAAAGCTGTTTTCTTCTTACCAATAAATGACTAAATTCAATCAAAACAATTTTCTACTTGTTGATTTATTTATTGTTTGAACAATTAACTTAAAACTTATACAGATCAACTTTTAGATTTACAAATACTATAAATAAACAACATTACCTTCACTATTATGCCCATTCGTTTTGTTTCAGAGGTGAATGGAAACATTTGTAAGACTTTGTATCTTAATATATCACCAAGTGGAGATCTTAATTGGATCTCGTTAAGATTTCTGTTAACAAGAGTTAATCCGACACTTTCTGTCCATGATACCAGTGCAACCTATAGACAGAAACATAATTATAAATGTAACAGGGCATCTACTGTATTGTAATCTAACTAAAGGCTAAATCTAATTCTAATGGAGAAACTACCCATGCCAGATGTGGTTCCAAATCTTGAACCAGACTCTGAAACATAGTCTAATCCACTGAACAGGAAAAATTAGGCAGTGTCACCAGGAAGGAAACTCCTGATTCTTAAGCAAACATATTAACCACTACCACTGCTTCGAATGAAAATCATTATTATTAACTATACAACAATGCAAATTACATTAAAAACAGATAAAGCTGAACAGTTATGGGAATCAGGGTACGAATTAACTATAAATACCAAATGTGGAGGAGAGGTTTTTGAGCATATATTCAGGCTATAAAGCTCAAAAATTGCTCCTCTACCAAGCTTATTTTGACTTAATTCGACCTTTGAGAATCAAATTATTAAAGATTATCCCTTGAAGTGTATTACTGTTCAAAATAAGAATAAATAATCACTCTCGGTTTAAGCATTGCTTAGCTTGAAACAATGCGCAAATTTTTTGAGATTATTTGCAATTATTTCAAATACTGTCGTTGTAGCACTCAAATTATTAATAAATTGTTAATTTTTGAATTGTTATGTTATTACCTCATCTGGACTTGATGCTTGATAAACTATATCATTTTCTTTCCCTTTTTCAGAGAGTTCAATATGGCCATTCACAATGTTATTTACAGCCATACCATCATCTATTACAGGTGTCACATTATGACATAATGCCAATGCTTTCACTGCTTCGTAAACACGAGTAACAACTGTACGTCGGATCTACGATAGATAAAAATAATAAAAATAATGTAATGCTTTAAGCCAGATTTCCACTCATACGTTGTTGGTACAAAAATCTCTCCTTCGGTAAAAAATTAATAATATTCAGCTGCTTTAGGAAATGAAAACAGAATAAAATTAGAAATTGAAAGGTACAGTACAAAAAGTGATTTTGTTATTACCATTCCCTTCGATGAAAACTATCTAATGATGGGTGCCGTACACAGGATTGTGGAATAGCAACTTACTGTTTTCTTTGCCGATGTGGTGTCAGTCGTTGGTGTAGAATATACTGAATGCAAATAAGTTCGAACTTCATCCATTGAATCTTGACCAAATGAGACGGTACCAAGATGCAGCTTCTTAAAAACCATCTCATTTTGGGTAAGTGTTCCTGTTTTATCAGTTAGTAAATAAGATATTCTTCCAAGTTCTTCGGGAATAGTACTACTACGTACAACAGTATCAGGTATGTTTTTATCGGTAGCAATAAACCATGAGTACACTAGCTTTGCCATGTCCAAATTAATTCGCAAACTACAAAAAAACAAAAAACATAACTAGAGTTGAAAATGCATGAATAAAATTAAATCGCACACAATATAATTTCTCAATGAAAGTGGAGTTTCCATAAAATCAGATCTACAATGGAAATATAGGAATCACCTACCTTATAGGAATAATATATGAAAATAATATAATGAACCGGATTAAGAATTTCCACCATGGTCCTTGAAAACCCTAGGTGAGAAAAGTACACATTAGATACCACTCCATCAGCAGCATTTCAGCTGAATCATCCAATGTAACATTTTTCTTTTCCCTACACTCCATCACATGATTTATGATTTTACTTATTTATTTTTTCAGTAAATATCAAGATAGATAATAGCTCCAATCATAAAGAATATCGTATAAGTTTTGATTTGATGCTTCATTTTTGTTTGACAGTCAAAAATATCTCTTCCATGATTTTTCGCAATCATTTCGAACACTGACAAGAATCAACCGGTCAAATTTCAAGTCACCTGAATCTTTGAGAACAAATAGTTGAACCATACCTTGAGTACCATTATAGCTAATGATAAACCAATCGTTCCAATAAAAAGAACTTTTGTAATGTTATTTAATTCACTGTCCAGGAGCCCAAACTGAAAAAAAAAATCAGTGATTTTTGAGCACAGATTCAGGCTTTATCTATGATAAAAAATCTCTCCTCCACATTTGTTATTTATCAAGTTATTTCAAACCATGGCACTAGGAGATAGTTATGATTCAAAGAATACATCAGCTGAATTGTTCAAACAGCATCTAGACTCGCTCTAAATGTGCTTTGTAACATCTACTCATTAAATTGGAAGCATTAAAAATACAGCAGTTCATTTCGAAAATAATGTAAATAAGAGTTGCAATATCAAACCACAGAAAATGGTTAAAAATAGTCCTAAATAAATTCTCAAAATGGTAATTGATTCATGAATCGTGTTTCTTACCTTAGATTGTGGAGATGATGTGTTCATTACGCTTCGTGTTTCTTTACCAGTATATATAACAATACCACAAGCGGTACCTTTAAGATGATTATAACAATAAATTACATTGGGAACAAGTGAAAATTTGAATATAAAATACCTTGTATGAACATGCCCTTAGAAAATATTTGGCTATTTTATGAAATTTGGTCGGAAACATCATTCAATCATGCATTTCTGTCTTTATCACCAAACAATGACCAAACTCACAAACCAAACTATTCCCTGGTCTGTACAATTGTCACACAGGAGACAACATCCCCTCAGAATTTACTAGGTACATAAATTCTCATTTGGAAACTACTATAAACCGAACTCGTTCATTTTGAAAATCATAGCCAGGATCTATGCACGAAAAAGTTCTACTCCACATTTGGTTTTTTAGTGACCTTATTATACGGAATTTTACACGGAAACTTAATCAAAAGAATGTGCAAAAATAATTAGACATAAATTTACATATAAAACAGATATTCAAGACTCTGGCAAATTAATTTCAAATAAAGAATGTGGAAAGGATCAGACTCCTATTAAGATTAATTTTTAAAAGGCTATACCTGATGCAACAACAGTATTAGTCCAAAGTGTATTCTCAACACTCAATGAATCATCTTCCTTGCCTCCATTTTCCTACAGAAGAAACAAACTAATGTGATATTTCAAATCAAACTACAGAAGGAACAAACTAATGTGATATTTAATTTCTTTCAAGACGTTGTAATGATTTGGGTTTGATACCAAGGGTTCAAAATAGATAAAAAAAAAAAGCTTGGTGGAGGAGAGATATTTGAACATAGATTCGGGCTTTATAACTTGAATATCTCTCCTCCACATTTGGTATTTACAGTTATTTCAAACCTGACTACTCTTTAAAATAACATACTTTTGTGAAAGTTCCTATAAAATTGTGAATGTCTTTTTCAGGTTTCTCAGCATACACAGAAGCATTTAATAAAAAAAGTTCCTACAAAGAAAAAAAGAGTGTATGGTAAAATTAGGTCAAAACTGTTGAAGAACTTTCTTCAAACTATGTTCAATCATCTTGTTTCAGTAAAGCTACCAAAGAACGAATTAAGTGAGAATAAGCTTGGTAAAGGAGAGATATTTGAACATAGATTCAGGCTATGAAGCCTGAATCTATGCTCAAATATCTCTCCTCCACATTTGGTATTTACAGTTATTTCGAACCCTGACTACATGTTAAATTAAATGCATATCGAAAGCAATAGATGGCTTCTCAAAAGCAAAAATTATTATTTTGAATTTGAACTACACAAAAAAATATTAACAGCATGCTAGTGACAGGTAGCAATAGAGTTATAGAAACTAAATTTATACTAACCTGATCAGAAGGTAATCTGTGACATGCAGGAACTGCAATACGTAATTTCCAATCAGTTTCACCATCAAGTTGATCTGTTCTTACAAAGCATGTACCTAAATAGTGATTGTGGAACTTGAAAACATAAAGAAACATGATCTCAAAACATTTTAGCGGAAATCTCACATTGTACAATTCCTAACAATGTTTCCAAAAAATTGAGAGAATAAAAATCATGTGTATAATAGTTGTCTCTGTATTGTACACATAAGTTCCATCCAAATCAATAAAAACAAATACTAAGCCATTGCAACAGCAGATGAAAATTGAAAAGATCAAAATCTGTGCTGTTCTTTTAAAACCTTTCACAACCCAGCCTAATTTCTGTTAAATAAGAGAGATCCAGATCTTAAAAAGAATAACTAATACCCTTTACAGCACCCACACTAAAAGCAAAGTTTATTTAGACAAACCTGCTTTATCTGTGGTTCTCAAAAACACCATATCAGCAGGAACTCTCTGATTCTATAAATAAACATACTTCTCATTTTAGTACATAGTAAGATTTAGTTTTTGTCCTATTCGTTATCCCCCTGAAGAATGTTGAACACACCAAGTGTTTTCTTTTTTATGGACAATTCACACAACCAATAAAAATTGTGGTGCAAACCTTTAAACCAGAAGAACATTTCTAGATTCTAACTTTTTTTTTTTTAGTTTTCAAGGAGATGTAAAGCTAATAAAATGTTACTATAAATGAAGGAGTTAAAAAAACAATCTCTGTCAGCAAGGAACGAATTAAGTAAGAATGAGCTTGGTGGAGGAGAGATATTTGAACATAGATTCAGGCTTTATAGTCTGCATCTATGCTCGAATATCTCTCCTCCACATATGGTATTTAGAGTTATTTGGAACTCTGGTCAGTTATTATTTATTCATATTTCTAACACTGTATAAAACTAACAGACAAGTAACATAGAATTTACATAATTACTTGCAAGGTATAAAAAAATGTTAGAAATCAAAGTCATATATACCTTGTCAACAATTATAAGATCGCCAACTTGAATTTCAGAGCTCGCAATTTTCTTAGTACCTGATAATGGAAGTGTAAAATATTAATTTTTATTTTTGTGACAGCACCTTTTTTTAAGCAACTAAAGGTCAGACCCCAGTACTAAGTTGCTTAACAAAAACCAGATTTTGTCAAAGTTGCTTAGTAGTTGCTTGACGTAGACATCAATATTTTTTCTCTCCGAACATGGGACTACAGTGAGTGGAAGAAATCTGTATTTCAGCTTCAAAGAATAAACAAAGGAGCCGGTTCGTTCGTTTAAAAACTTTGATCATGTAGTAAAATATAAAGATGGAAAAAGTTTGTATTTTGTAGTTGCTTATAACATTCTTGAATATTGAAAGTTGCTTAGCTTCTTTTTGCCTGAGTACTATTTGCTTACAGAACCAGTTATATAAAAAAGTGTAATATTTTAATACTTTTGCAAAAATTGGCAATGTTGTCATTTTCAGACTTTAAAAGGAGCAGAAAATTTTGTAATTTTGCAATTTCTTTTCTAAAATTACTACCGAATTCCTCAGAGCAATTCTTTTTTAGACATCTTGTAATAAAATGTTTATTATAATATTAAAAAATAATAACAAGGCTCTGTGAAGGAGTAGTCTTTAAGCATAGATTTAAACTCCATAGCCTGAATCTATGCAGAAAAGTTTCTCCTCCACATTTGATATTTACAATTATATCCCGCCTCAGATAAATACCTAAATTAGTCACTTTCATATATGTTTGTGCATTGGCTTCTTTATCGCGGAGATATCGTTTTATGTCATCATAAGCTTCTTTGAAAAGTGTAACACAAATAACAAATCCCTTAAAGTTAAAAACAAAGATAAATTAAAAACCAGGAACATCAAAATGAGAATAAATAATCTCTGTAGAGGGGAATTTTGTAAGTATTATTCGCAATTATTTTGAAAGGAGAGTTGGTGAACGAGAAGCGAGAAAGGGATTTAAACTTTAATTTCAAAATGTTGTAGTTACTAGGGAAATGAAATTTTTTTTTTTGTTGTTTATATCAGCCTTATAATAGGATTCAAAATCATGTAAATTGGGTCGAACCTTTAAAAAATTTAAGAATCAAATGCTTCTTCCACAATGTGGAATTTATAAATCAATTTTCCATGGCATTTATTAACCATTTATTGTACTGCAAACTAAAAATCTTCATGAAATTGCAAGATTGACAATCTTGTCATAGAAATTAAAATTAAGACCAAAAATTCAAGGGTTGGAATAAGTAAAAATAGCTTGGCGGAGAAGTGATTCTGCATGGCATGAATCTATGCTCAAAAATAATACAAGGAATGAATTAAGTGAGAATAAGCTTGGTGGAGGAGAGATATTTAAACATAGATTCAGGCTATGAAATCTGAATCTATGCTCAAATATTTCTCCTCCACATTTGGTATTTACAGTTATTTTGAACACTGTAATTTTAAATGAAACTTTTCTACAAATTGCATTTCTGCAAAATACTCACCAGTGGTGCCCAATATGCATATAATGGCCCAACGCGAAATGAAGGGACAAATTGTGTAAGTGCTACTACCAGGAAATACAAGTTAATAAAAATCTTGAATTGATGAAAAAGAGCCTAAAAAGTAAAGTTAAATCAACATTACCAAACCATACTTTACAAGAAAGAAAATATTTTAATAATGATTGAAATAAGTTAAAATAGCTTGGTGGTACAGCAATTTTCATTAGTTTTCAACTATAAAAATGAAAACATAGGAATTATACCTTTATACACTTATGGCTGAGGCAAATGGCACACGATAGAAATAAATAAGACTTGAATGATTATGATAGGTAAATTATATGAATTATCAGATTATGCAGTAATTAAAATATAGCATACCAGAGGGATGAAGGTTATAAACGAGTATTTCTGATTTCTAATTATGTTTGGTGGGAAAAAGTGATCAGTCTAAATGAAAAAGAAGAAGAAAAACTATATATTAGATGAGAGCTAGTATCAAACATTTTACTTGAAAAAGTTGTAATGTTATTTTAAATTTCTCAAGAATATTTAGGGGCATTTTTAGTGACTTATATTGAAAGGACATGTAGCTGACACTATCTCCGTAAAAAGTCAAAGAATATAAAGAGAGAAGATAAAATAAATACCGTCTGACCCAAAAAAACCCTTCTGGGTTCATAATCTGTTGAAGCTGAGCATATATTTTTCAATCCCCTAAAATACACAATAACCCACATTAATGTACAAATCTAATGCCTTCCGAAACCACAGAAATACACAGGGAATATTCACACTTCTCTTTCTACAGCTTTTACTAGATACAAGGGTAAAATAAGATTTCTTTTGCATGATTCGAATTCAATAAAACTTTAACGATCATGAATGTATGAAAAACTGAGTCAACTATTTTGGACCAGAAATCTCTTTTTTGAATGCAATTGAAACAGATTTATCAAAATGATGTGATGGTTGACTTCTATATTTTTTGATTCATCATATAGAAATATAGAAAAATTAAGGAGCAAAATATTTTATATTTTTTAGATATGCAGTATACCTCAGACACATTGTCCACCAACCACCACATAAACACCAGCAGCATTTACCCCAACACGATTGCTTATTTTTCTTAGATGTTCCATTGCTTGAATACAAACCATACGATTTACGATTTCCTTCCGACAAATAATCATCTTCATCAAAATTACTATCTTGGGAGTTTATTAAGGGTACAGCATCACTAGCCATTTCTAATTCTTGTTCTGTGCCAAGTGAATATATTAAGGGATTTTTATTTTCTGTAATACAAGGTGAATTAACAAGTAAACGATATTTTGCAAATTGCTTTTTGGTGCGTGAATGTGCAGTAGTAGTCATTGTGAGTTGATATTACATATTCCATATTTTGTTCAACTATCATGCATCATCATCTATTATTTATTTATCTATATTATATTACAGTATATTTAAAGATAAATTTTATCAATTTATGTGACTATAAAAAAACTTTCCATGTAATACACAGTGCAATGTAACACACAGTGCAAGATGGTAGCTTAGCTAAAATGTGTTCCAAAGCGAAACTTCACATCCTCAAACTTTCTAACTTCTTTGTTTTATATATTTTAAAGTATATATAACAATTCCCTTTCTAGTATATACTATTACTGATATTAAACTTTTACCAGTTAATATACAGTAGCTAACCAATAAATAATCCGTCTCTTTCTTAGGGGTCCCATCCATCAAAAATGATGGTTTTATTTAAGCAGGGTGTGGTCCAGGTTAAATCACTGGAAATACTGACCAGGCAATGATCATTGGCCGCCTATTATTGATACATCACCTAAAACTATTTCATGGCAATCGTTATAAGTGCTAGGTTATATACTCAATCAACATATTTATTTTTCTTTGTTTGTTCGTCATACATCTTTATTTACATAATTTTTTAAATTACGATTCCTCTGCCATATTTATTTGGATTTATTTGATTGACAGATCACACAAAACATAAATTATTTGCTTTTTATAGCAAAATAAGATTTTGATAACTAATACTTAGTTAAAAGTCATTACTGCATTCGTAAGTACTATAACGGGTAACACTCTATATCACCCTAGACCAGGCTATATCACCCTAGACCAAGCTGTATCACCCTAGACCGAGCTAGACCAGGCTAGACCAAGCTAGATCAGGCTAAAAGAATATGTAATAGCCTCATGGTCACGATATTTTATATCAGAAATCACGGAAGCCGGTTTTGAGGATAACCAGAATGGTACATCAATTTGAAACAACTTAAATACTCCGCGGAAGAGTTTATCTGATAAATTAATCACTACTAACCTGTCAGTACACATCAACTTTGTACCTGATACTTTTTAACAAAAATTGTCTGGTTTTTAACTTTTGAGAGA
>JAUELI010001243.1:0-10081 GCA_031471325.1 Catablema vesicarium
CCTTAGAACAACGTTTGGTCAAACGTTGTTCTAAGGTTATTTTGCGGACTTTGAACAGGTTTTTGTCCACTGGGTAGATTCCACTGAGCTAATTTTACATTTAGTTCTATTTAGTAACTATGGCAAATGCCAAATGAAATGAACGAAAAATGAAATACACTTTGCATAATTCATAAAAATAGTATAAAATTATACGAACTAACCCATTCCAACACTCTGCGTCACAATGCGAGAATTATTATCTCTTCGTTTCAAAGTTTCTTGTATTGTAAACACAGCAAAGGCGATACACAGTCCGTATACGGGAATATACAGGACCATATTCGGTAGAATTTCACACTGTGAAAGGAAAGTGACGCAACTACTAATAAGAAATACTACAAATATATATTCAAGCTTATACAGAAAATTGAGTAAGTAACAAATACTGCGTTTTCAAGAAAATGTTATTTTTGGGGAAAAATTGAAAAATAGCGTTGGAGGTGGTATTTTATTTCGGATAAAAAAACACTCAACTTTTTTAAAAAGTGTGTGAATATTAGTAAGTCAAAACTGGTGGAAAAATACCAAAATGGTCAGCCTAAACTTTTATTCCCTAAAAATATCTCAAGAGATATAACCAATAAAAAACTGGAATTATTAGTGACTTATAAAACTTAACTCAAGACTTAATGTTGACCTTTGAATATGACTCATGATTTGTGACATTTGGTAGATTATTTCAAAAAATTAAGGTGTGCGAGTAAGATAAGTAAACACTGATTGTACGTCTCATAAGGAGAAGCCTAATTCTTACTGGCTGATTGCTTAAAGAAACCAATCAGTTTTTAAGGGCGTTAATCGCTGCTCTCTTCCGTTGATTCAAAAAATAATTTTTTAATTAAAAAGTAACACATGCATAAGATTGTTTATTCAAGGAAATCCGTTCATACTTATTTTATTTTTATTAATAAATACCCAAATAAAATATCACTGTTACCTCCTGTTATGTGTACACATCATCTGATTACCCCCTAATGCTTATACACAACAATTGATTACCTCCTATAGTGATTACATACATTAAATGATTACCTTGAGACTTCAAACGATATTTTCATTTTTCTCATGTTTGTTTGGCGTAAATAATAATTACCGTTTCTCAGCATGAATGCATTGCGGCAAAAGTCACAAATACACAGCGATGCATAGCAGGAATTTTATTACAGTAGTGTTATTTTTTCCCAGGGGGTAACGTTAACATATCATTGCGATGCGAATTGTATGTTTCCACCGACGTCATGCTGTTTTATTATATTCTCTAAGCTATTTGTAAACTCGTACCGTCTTTGTGTTAGGCCGTGTATGTTTTTGTAAGGGCAGGTATCTGAGGTCATTATCAACAAAACTTCACTGTTGCATAGCTGCATTGACGAGGTCGTGATCGGAATAAGTAAAATAATAAGTTTTGTGAAATACTATACCGAATACAGTCCCGTATATTCCCGTATACGGACTGCGTATTGCCTTATAAGGCAATACGCAGTCCGTATACGGGAATATACGGGACCGTGTTCGGTAGTATTTCACACTGTTGACGATAGGTTAGACCATTGTAATAATGTCACAAGTTGTAATACCTTCTGTTTTGATAAGTCGAAGATACAGGATATCTTGTATTGTTGAACTTTTTATAGAATATTTGTGTGAGGGGGAGTAGGGTGTGAACGGAATTTTTCAACTTTTAATTCTTTGTAGAAAAAAGGTATTGAAAATTCCGGATATTTTTGGTTGGAATTGTTTTCAAGTGTTAAAGTCAAACTTTTGCATTAATCCCTACCGGTTTGGATCTATTTCACAGCAATTTCTACCGGTCTGGAAGTATTTTTTAGCATGTATTTGTCGTATTTATTGAAGTGCCAACTCTCGTGATTAGTTTTTTTGCGCAAGGTAATTATTTAGTTAAAAAATAATTAAGAAAATAATTTCAAAATTATGTTATCCCCCTGGCGTGTAGATTTTTCAAAGAAGACTTGTACGAAGAATATATGATTTTAAACAACTCGGTACGGAAAGATTTAAGTTTCATCGGTATGTTTTGGTATTGTGAAGTTGTTAATAAGGCGAATACTGGATGTAAACATCCGTTTAATATTTGGTGAATGCCAAAATCAACAAAAAGAAACAAATTATTTTTATTACATTGTTTACGTATAGTTTAGGAACAATTTATTAAACAACACGTAGATAGGCGTTGTCTTTGATATAATTGT
Organism: Catablema vesicarium; assembly: GCA_031471325.1. Taxonomy (NCBI): domain Eukaryota; kingdom Metazoa; phylum Cnidaria; class Hydrozoa; order Anthoathecata; family Pandeidae; genus Catablema; species Catablema vesicarium. The sequence goes on from JAUELI010001243.1 coordinate 2,253, forward strand.
CAGCATCTTAGTTTTAAAATTAGAATATTTCGAAAAGGCATCTTTAAAGGTATATATATAAAAAAATATTTATATATTATAATGTCAATTTACAACTTCGTCTATAGACATTTAACCCTTTGTTAGCATGGTGACGATTTTCCCGCCGTTCCCGCGTACTGTGTAATATACCTTCAGCTATAAAACATCGAGCAAACAATTATGGTTTATAGGTGAAATAAATGAACTTATTTGTTTAGATAAAGCATTTTTAGCTTCCTCAGTATACTCTGAAAGATTTGTCAAGGTCAATTCAAAATATCCGTCAAAATATTCTAAAGATAAACCTAAAAAGGCACTGTAGAAAAGTACTCAAAAAGCCTTGTCAGTGGGCAAAAACATGTTCAAAGTCCGCAAAATAACCTTAGGACAATGTTTGAACAAACGTTGATCTACGGCTATCTTGCGAACTTTGAACAGGTTTTCACCCACTGGGGTCACTTTGAGGAGTATTTCATCGTCAAAATAAGTAAAAGTAAGTTGGCTGGATGTTGTCTTTTTTGAACATGACACGAAAATCCATCTTCCACATTTAATTTTTGCAGCTATTTCGAACTAGACTAGTACTAGTCGATTTTTCCAGAAACGGGTTTTCGGAACTTTTTTTCGGAATTTACGGCCGTGAATCGAAAATGACTTTCAGACTTACAGCGATCCGGTTCCGAAATTAAAATCCGACTAGATCTAGTCTATTTCGAACCTTTTCTATGCACCGATACAGTAACGACGGGCTAGAAGCGCTTTTTAAAGAAACTTTTTTTTTTTGTCAATTTATTTATAGTTGAAAATTTACATGAGGTAGATACACGGTTAAAATTAGTAAACGTGTAACTAATTAAATTCAACTGTTGATAGAAAATTTACGTAGAGTTCAATGTAAGCATGATTTTTTACCTCCTTAAATTACTCAAATTTTGGGCAATTACTGAATCTATTCTCAAAGATCTCTCCCCCACCTTTGATATTTACTGTTATTTCGAACGCCAGACAGATGGTTATTATAAGTTAGTAGTGCTTCATTTTGAGCCAAGTTGGGATCGAATTAATTCTCCCTTTTTCAACTAGATTAGTACTAGGATGCAACCCTTTTGATGTGTACAAAGCCTAGATACCTGGATAGTCCTCTTCTGGTAAAAAAATTCATTTCGAATTTCTATCATTCTTTATTCTTATGTCAAAACTTTACTTTGCTTTCTTGTATTTACATTTATATTTACATTCATTATTGAAAACGAGCATGACGTAATTTTTGCTCAATGCCAATTAAAATATTGTGCTTACTCTGGGTAAATTGATTTAATGCGAAAAAAAAACTGATCAAGTGGACAACAGAAAAAATAATTATAACTATTCTATTCTAACCTGCAGATTTCTGATTGGTCCATTTATAACCACGTGTCTTACTCTGAGGATTTCAAGTGGAGGGAGAGTTCAGGCATGCTCCCAATAATAGGTGTGAACATAATTAGAATGCTTGTTTATTTACGTCATACATTCACGTCATCTAGTGACGTCATTCAGTTAAATAGACCATTTATGTTACATTTCTTTTAAACATTTGTGCCAATGATCAGTTTCAATGGATACCTTGTAGTTTGCAGTGAAATTTCATTCATTTTTATGCTTACTTTTAAAATTTGCATATACAAACGGTGTGAAATACTACCGAATACGGTCCCGTATATTCCCGTATACGGACTGTGTATTGCCTTATATACGGGAATATACGGGACCGTATTCGGTAGTATTTCGCGCTGTGCAAACGGTTGAAATAAGTAAAAATAAGTTTGGTGGAGGGGTGATTTTAAGCATAGATTCAGGCTACATGGCCTACCCAGTTGGTAAATACCTGCTCAAAGTCAGCAAAATAACCTTAAAACAACGTTTGGGCAAACGTTGCTCAAACGTTATTTTGCTGACTTTGAGCAGGTATTTTTGCCCACTGGGATTAGGCTAACCTCGCAAGTTCTTGCATCCAATAATTTTCAGTAATTAACTTGTTTTTGTTTTTTTAGGTAGTAATCTATGAATCCGGAAAACCCTTACTAAAAGTGGAAGCCGGGACAACATTAGAAGTAATGAAACTATTATATGAAGCCGAATGTGAGCTATCAAGTGATGTTATTATTGGTGTTAGGCCACGAAGTTCACATGATATACCATGTATAGTGACTTTACAAGAAACGAAATTAGATGAAACTTCTTATGATCTTATCATTAAAGGTATGTGGATTATAATTTATTCTTGTCAAATGTCGCCTTTCCCCTGTAACTCTCCCCCCCGGTACCATGATATTTTCTTAATTACTGATGCTATGGCCACCAAACTTGGTACAAATGTTAAGTGGCACAAAAGAAACAAAATAGCGGATTTTTTTCTCAAAATATTCAAAAATGTCACTAGGGCGTAAATAAAAGGGCCGAAAATTCTTTTAAAATTTCAAAAAATTTATGCCAAAATGTTTCATATAGATAGAAGCTCAGATACTAGAAATTTCGAAATGCTATAAAACGGTATTTAGGAAAAATCGAGGGGTAGGGCATCCCCCCCCCCCCAATTGAGGGGTAGGGCATTCCCCCTCACCCCCTCAGCCTTAATAGGGTTAAAATAGTTGAAAATGATCACTGTGGCTGAGAGATTCTTGAATCAGAAAGTTCTCTGCCACAGTGGGTTTTTAATTTTTTAAATATTTTTTCTTTTGTAATATCAAGGATGTTAATACATCCTCGGTAATACTGGCTACAATGGGAGAACGAAATATTCACTCAATAAATTGAAACCGCAATACCTCGACCTTTTAGGTGGAACAAAGATAAACTTAAGTCTATTTGTCAAACTATTCTTAGAAAGATCTATTTTTGTTCTCGAAATGCTAAAAAAACCATCATGATATCCTTTCTGGCCTCACGTATGAAACAATAACACTTGAGTCGATCCTTCAAAAATAATTTGATGAAACCCGCTGGGCACATGACATATTTCAACCTCGAAATGTCACGTGTGGTCAGACACTGATTCTGATATCGATAGCTTCGGCACATGTGGCACACTAGGTGGTTAGACATGGAATGAGTTGTATATGCCCAACTCAGTAACGGGTGACCATACCATGACTATGCACAACCCAGTGGACAAAAACCTGTTCGAAGTCCTAACCTTAGAAGAACGTTTCACCAAACGTTGTTTTAAGGTTATTTTGCGGACTTTGGACAGGTTTTTGTCCACTGAGAATCTTCAGTTTTCTATTAATATGCGAATGCGATTTCCCATTGTATGAATTACGAGAATGTTGTTTTCCAATGAAAAGCCGTAATTAAACATGTCAATAACACATGCCTTCGAATAGCATAAATACCAAAACATGTCAAAATAAACTGCATATCATAACATTAGGTCCCATTCCCCTGATTTTCAAGGTAAAAAAATTGCTCGGTGTATAAAATAATCTCTGCAGTGAAAAAGAAAACATTGGATGTAGTATCAGGCTTTGAAGAAAAATTCAATTATACTTTATGATAAATTTAATGCTAGTCTATTAACCTTTCCTTTTACGAAGAAAAAGCCCAAAAAAGATTCTGTATCATGTGTACATGTGTAATGCAACCACTGGCTATTCTAGTGAGTCATAAAGATGTTGTTTAAAAAGTGCACGAGGTTTCCCGTAACCTATTTTACCAGACTCTGTCTTGATATAATAATGATTCTAAATTTCAAAGCACTGGGAAGGAGGTTGACGTGCTTTCAATTTGGAAATTTGCTACACGTAATTGGCTTAAAAGTAAGCCAATGTATGCATGCTGACGCATTTCTTCTGTTTTTTTAAGACTGTGAAAAATACATTTTAATTCTATAGTTAAAAACTGCGGTTTCCCTCTCTTGTTCCTCGCGTAATACCACAAACATTAACAAAGTTATATAAAGTAGAGGAACTGAAAGTTCGTGTTATATTTATCGGTAGCATTATTATATATACACCATGTTGATGGAGACAAGTAAATATTTTATTGATTTCATTCTCTTAGATAAAAAGTCATCGACTGCTACTAATGGTCGAGTAACACCAACCGAACGTAATAATGGACACTGTGTTACAACACGATGTATCGATTGTTCGCGTGAATCGTGGAAATCAAAACGATATACCAGTGTTGGTATGAACACTGAAATTAGTATAAACCCGTTAATGGAAATCGATTCATTACGATCAATGCCACTACAAAATTCGTTTCCCTCGAATAATCCAGCAACTAGTGAGGCAAGTTATCAACCTCGTTCCAGAGGACGACCACCGATCGTGCAACGGCCCGTGCCTATGCCTCCTCATCATGGTAGCATTGTTTATAGTTCAGCTCATAAGAAAGAGTATGTTGTTGCTGCTCTACCGGTTATGTCCGGTACGAACGGAGTACACTCACACGAAATTGAATATTATGACCGTGGTCATCACTACCGAAAAATTTCACCAAGATCTTCACCAGTTCAACATGTTCATGGCAGTGGACGCACGCAGATAAGTTATCCACCACCTATGAGTAAAATTGAGATGGATAATATTCCACCCGGCATGCACCGCTCTACCCATCATCCATGGAACCATCACCCGGTTATGAAAGCTGAACCCAATCCTATGTCACCCACCAGAAGGGCGCGTAGTCGTTCCCCTGTGTATCCACGTAATGGGTATGTGAAAAGTGAACCTGTTGAGATGTATTACCCACGTCATGCCGAAGAAGCAAGAAGACAACCCTATGTGAGAAGTCCGGGTAAGTTTCCCCAATATGAACAAGCTGCTTCCTTACCAGGTTCTCATGGGGAGCTTCCACAAGATGTTGAACCTCCAGTTTATGTGTTACCGAATGACTTCGATTTAAAACGAGATCGTATCGATCCGCATATAGTTAGTTATCATCCAGAAAAAATCTATGTTCCAGTTGAACGTTGTAATTCCCAAAATAGTGGTAATTTACAGACCGAAAAAGCTTTACCGGTACCTACTGAAAGAAACTCCCCAATTGCAAGTGATTCTGGGAAATCTTCAGAAGAAACGACTGCCCAAGATGCACCGGTTCAACGAACTCTTTTATGTAAAATTTGTCAACAGACTTTTCCAACAAAAAGTACATTATATAAGCATTTGCGTGGTCATACTTCAGATGAGAAACCATTTAAATGTAACGAGTGTGGCCAAGGGTTTACGTTGAGTAGCAACTTACGACAACACAGAATAATCCATCGTGGGTATAAGCCGTTTCAATGCGAATACTGTGGAAAGAAATTTATGCGATCAAATGTTTATAAACAACATCGGCGAATTCATACTGGTGAGCAAATGCATAAATGTGATCTCTGCCCAAGTGAATTCTTACAACGATATGCTTTGGTTAAACACATGAAAAAGACACATAATATTGAATCAGTCGATAGTTAGACATTTTATACATGAAGCATTTATTTCTGTTTGTTTCTCAATCTTTTGTTGCTATGGAAATATCCCTCATATTGAGGCTAAGGCTCTTAAAAAGATTTTGAAATATTTCGAATTTTCGTTTCCTGCTTCGTATAAGTTTTATATGAATACAGAATTGCTGATCTTGCAGATCTACAATCGTTTTTTGGCTTTCTATGAAGGTGAAGAGACTAAGTAATGTTTTTTTTGTTAACCCTTCGTTAGGTTAGTGTGACACCCTGCACAGCGTGAAATACTACTGAATACGGTCCTGTATATTCCCGTTTACGGACTGTGTATTGCCTTATAAGGCAATACGCAGTCCGTATACGCAGTCCGTATTCGGTAGTATTTCACACGGTGCTGGTTGTTTGATACTTCTACTGTATTAATACCAAACATTTTAAAATTTTAGGGGGTTTGTTTTTTGAAAGATTTCAATTATTTATTCGACTTTTATCCCCCCTGACTTGTATCAGTATTTCACCACAATTTCAACAATTTCTCGGGGGTGCTCCACAACACTAATGAAGGATAAAAAACTTCCTCATTATAAAAACCATAATTTTAGTCTCTCAGGACGAGATCTTTAATTTTTTATTCGACTTCACCACCCCCTAAATGTCCCTTTAATATCTCAGTATTTTATCGCAATTTGAACAATTTACGGGGGTATCATCTTACCTCGCTAATAAAGGGTTGAGCATTGTTTTTTATAAGTCAAAATACATTTTATACATTTTATTATGTCATATTTTTCGTTTATTTTTTTGTAAATAAAAAATTATATTAAATACTTTATTATTTAGTTAGACCAAGGTTAGCATGGTCACACTTATTTGAAAGTTATTATATACAAAAAGGTTTACATACACATTTATTTAAATAGATACTTAACAAACAAACACAAAATTAGTATTTACTAAAAATCCTCTGCGTTGAAGGGTGTTGAAGTAGAAAATAAGCAGTTGTTTGGCTGCTTGCTCTATAGTAGTATTATATAACTTATAATTTACCCAGGTTTGCCCTAATGTGTAATACTCATCTACAAATACGAAGGTCCGCTTTAATTAAAACTCTGGAAACTGAGTTGATTATATAACAACTCCTCTGCGTAGGAGGGTGTTGTAGTAGGAAATAGGCAGGTCTTTTGGCTATAGTAGTAGTGTTATATAACTTATAATACCCGGGGTTTCCTTATTTTGTAATACTCATCTACAAATCAAGGTCGGCTTCACACAAAGCGCTAAAAAGTCTGGAAACTAAGTTGATTATATTTAATTCGTGGTAATAATTTCAGAAAAGGCTGTCATCACTCGCGATTATTTAAGGACAAAGTTGTCATCAATTGATGGAATGGCCCTACCCACTCAATGCGTGCTAATGCATGTTGTTTTAGCATGACATTTCTTAACATAAAGGCGTATGAAGAGAGTCAGCAACCTCCTTTCCAGGGCTTCTTCTGTAGCTAAACACTATTATAAACGTGACGAGACTACATTGAACAGATAACAAACCCGGATATGAGCTTTGGTAATTGCAGTTTGTACCAAGGCTCAAAATAACTATAAAACCGAATGTGGAGGAGATATATTTGAGCATAGATTCAGGCCATGCAGTCTGAACACAATAACATCAGAAGGGATGAGGGAGAAACAAGATTTGAGAGCGATCTATCATTATCAACGATGTATCCCAGTGGGCAAATACCTGCTCAAAGTCAGCAAAATAACGTTAGAGCAACGTTCGAATGAACGTTGCTCTAATGTTATTTTCCTGACTTTGAACAGGTATTTGCCCACTGGGATGTTGTTTCTTTTTTGTGATTACTCAACCCTGGGTTGGTGAAGAAATGAATACATAAATATAAACCCAGTAAACTAAAACCTGTTCAAAGTCCGCAAAATAACTTTAGAATAACGTTTGTTCTAAGGTTATTCTGAGAACTTTGGACAGGTTTTTGTTTACTGGGAATTTCCAGCAAAAATAACAAATGTTACCCACTAGTACCAATTTCTCTTTTGGTTTGTTATCGATCCAGAGTCGACAAATCGAGAGACGTTGTTTGCAACTATATATCAAACTTTCTGAAGAAAATGTCAGTGATACAGTATGTTAGGATTATATCCTTTTTGTAAGTGTGACCCCGAACTAAATATTAGGAAAAATTCTATCACGACTCTACACGTCTCTGAAACGTGTGTGAACTCCTAAAAATGGCATGATTAGTTCAAGGATTGAAATGTCTAAAACTAAGCATGGATTCAGTGTGAAATACTGTCGAAAACAGTCCGCATATTCCCGTATACGGACTGCGTATTGCCTTATAAGGCAATACACAGT
>JAUELI010001465.1:0-10078 GCA_031471325.1 Catablema vesicarium
ACCCCGAACAGATGAAATTCCCAGGAAGGTCAACAAATGTTCATCTTCTCAAAAAGAGTACGAACAGATCATTTCCCTAGGGGCAAACTAAGCTCCGAACACGTTTTTCACCGAACACATCCGTTGGCTGCTTTCGTATATTAGCTGAATCTTCTTTCGATTGTCCACGTGGCTCACATATTTACTGGCGTTATAGTACACCATGAGTACACTAAGTACTCTCAAGAAATTAAAAAGAATAATGTTTACAAAAATGACAAGAATTTAGATTTTATAATGGAAAGTTACACAGGAAAGTGATTAATTTCTTAGTGGGCGTTGGATTTATTTGAATAGCTATTAGAAACTAAAAGAAGCATCAATTTCATATCAACTTTCACATTAATGAGGTAAAAAGAGAAATAAGGAGCAACTGAGGAGTGATACTTGGCGTAATGGTACTTATATTAATATGGGAAATTTAGTACCTCCTAATGATCGGTAACTGTAAAAAATTTCGATTTGTAGTTTCGTGTAGATTTTTTCCCTCTTGTATAGTTTGATCTACGGTGATATAGCTTGGTCTACGGTTTACGGTGATATAACCTGGTCTACGGTACACAGCAAAAACATACAGCTGCTTATATTTGCAGATGTACATCATCAATTAATCATCAAATTTTTATCGCTTTCAATACCAAAAAAAATTATATTTAGACAAAACATCCATATAATTTGTCTCTTCTATTGGGCACGTATACTTGTAGAATAAGAAACCGCTCCTTAAAAACTATAAATTAAAAGCTTACCTTTAGATTCGATAACGGTAATGTGAAGTGCGAAAGTAGCAATGAATAAATAAAATAAATAATTAAAAGTGTCACTGTGATTCATATTTTTCTTTTTTTTTGTTGTTATAAATTATTATAAATTAGAAGTATACGAAGCTGTACCAGCCAGCTTGCAGTTTATTTTGAAGTGAGGTACTCAGCTATAATGCTGTCTTATTTATCTAAATAGTGAAAGTTGATGGAATTTGAACTATGTTTGACACTTTTTGTTTATATCATAAATAAAACAAAAAGATGCATTTTCTTCTATTAAAAAGATTAATTTTTATTTTCGAAAACAGTCTAATAAGAGTTTCCGATTAACTTAACCTGTGGAGGCTAAAGTACACCTAGAAGTACACCATTGTTTAGAATATCGTGTCAACCTCGTTCCTTAACCTTTTCATCCCTAGGATTAAACTGTCAAAGTGAAGGCTAATTAAAGTGTAACATTGTTTATAAAATTGTGTCAACCTCGCTCTCAAAACGCTTCGAGAGAGTAATTGAGACCCTAAAATGAGGGCGTAATACTTCCAATTTACCTGATCGGACAAAATTTTCGTCACCTCACTTTTGACCGACGAAGGAAAATACTATATTATACTTACTATACTATTACTACTATACAAAATAGTATACTTCTTTTATTAACTGTTTTTATCTTGTCCATGCTGTTTTTAATGCTTTATTTTATCTGTTAATGTCACGTGTACCCTTTTAAACTTTCCCCTCATGTTATAAGATAATGTTGCAATTTTTTATTTTTTGTCGATTTCTTCTCATCTTTTTTGCAAAAATTAAAGATGACCTAGACGTGACCTAGACGTGACATAATAATGCGATTTTTGTATCAAATATCGCACACACGTGTAGTAAAGAAGTTGAGAAAAAAACAAATCACCGTGCACCCTCCTTAAGATTGACTTCTATTTGCATTCTTAACAAATAAACAAAGCTGAGAATTGGGTGGTTACTGATTATAGCTCATGCAAACTCTGGGTCTCAAGAGTTTTGATAAGATTCGTTGTATTTGTATACACTTTTTTTATTAGAACCATAGTCTATAGAAGAAACTTTATTTACCAAGTAAGAACCATGTCTCGATGTTCTTATTTTTCTAGAGATTTTATTTTGTTCTTGATTTAATTATTTAAAAGTTCAACCTTGATTTTTGTTCTTATTTTTGGCGGTTAAACCAAAGATATTGAAACTGGCCTTATTATCTTCTTAAACTTGACTGCAAGCTCATCCATATTTTTATTTTTGAGTTGTACCAGAGTGTCTTAAATTACTAGATGGAAACAACAAATCCAGGCTAGGTTTTTCTTAAAAAAATGCTTAGAACTTAACCTGTTCTTAAGAAGTTCAGAAAAAGTTAAACCTAAAACTGTTCTTACTTTGTTTTTATTTATTTGACTAACACAGCGTGAAATACTACCGAATACGGTCCCGCATATTCCCGTATACGGACTGTGTAATGCCTTATAAGGCAATACGCAGTCCGTATACGGGAATATTCGGGACCGTATTCGGTAGTATTTCACGCAGTGTAATTTCAACCTTACTGTTCTTATAAAGGTGTTCTTATATACAATTAATAAACAAAAAAGCAACCTACAGACCGAATAAAATTGATGTTATATCCTTGGCATTATCTCATAATTTGTCAAAGTTTTTGAATTTTAAGCATAAAGTTATGAAATGTAGATCGGATATTTGATGAATAACTGTTCTTTCAGCGAATATATTGGTTATCTCTCTTGATTTCCACTACCGTAAACAAAAACTACAATCAGCTTCAATGTTTCAAATACTATAAAATACTGAACTATCCAATTTCAATTAAATTTAACTATAGCTAAAATCTCGGAGAAGTGGCCAAGCTTGATTTAAAATTAGCCAAACCTATTCTTAAAACTATCACTTAGAAGCAATGTGTAATTTTCCATTTACCACTTTTTTTATACTTCGATCACAGCAAGAATGTATATTCAAGAAAATTTCTTCTTTTCTCACATACTTTACAAAAATCTTCAATAATTGTTTCGAATTTCTTTAAAAATATATTATTTTAATATGCGCATGCGTTAGTTAAAACCTCAGAAATCAAGGTTTGTGCAAACGATGTTTCGTATGTTTAACCAGTTTAACCAACGCTGCTTCATATGTAACAAATTATTATGTGGAAGAACTATTTTGACCTATTGATTAGGAAAGCAAGCTCTAATCATTTTTTATAAGTTTTGATTGAATGCCCGGTTGAGATAAAGATACTAGCTGGAAACTCTCTATTTAATCTATACTAACATTTATCTCATCTTTTTACTCTCTTCTTCAATGTAGCTATATTAGGGGAATAGTAGAGAGAACGCATAAACGTTAGTGCATTTCCCGCATTTACATTTTTGAGTTTTTCGACACAAATATTATGATACAAGAAAATTACATTCAATTGTATTTTCAGCTTGTAATATGCCATCCTGGAAATTCGTATTTATCTACTAATAATTTTCACTCGTGTATAAATTAATCTACCGTCATCATTCTGTTACCTTTTAATCACTTTGGCGCCTGATTTCGCATACCCGAATTCTCAAAACGCTTCTTGTTTTTTTTAAATGAGATTAGACGCGTCATTTAATTTTTTAGCAGAAAAATGTTCGTTTTGAATACTGGGGCAGTGAATATATCCAAATGCAGGGTTGCCAAATGAGATAATATGCAATAAAAGTTGGACAAGACTAACATATACCCAACCTGATAGAAGTCAAGCGAACTTGAAAATCCGAAAAATCTTCATAGGTCATTTTGTGTGAATCCAAGACCCGTTGAAGTAAATATATTTTACGAAGATAAGTCAACAACATCCCTGTAAACAAAAACCTGTTCAAAGTCCGCAAAATAACTTCAGAACGTTGTTCTAAGGTTATTTTGCGGACTTTGGACAGATTTTTGTTTACTGGGAATGATGTGTTTTTTGTTTATCATATATTATTACAATACTATATTGACTTTTATTTAAAATGGTAGACGTTACCAAGGGCCCCTGACGTTGCACAATAAAAAGTTGTGATTATAAAAGGAAGGCTTATGCGGAAGTTATTGTCAGCTTTCGCATATGGTGTAATTCAACTCCAATTTCACAATACATGTCATATTTTATAAGTTATTTGATATACTAAAGTATTTCTAATCGTCATTAATTAGGTAGAGGTTTGTTCTCGTCATGTCATGTCATTAATTTGTTAACGTCATCCTGATGCTATTGACGTCTGTTGTTCACTTTCCAGATAGGCGTACAATAAAACTATTTGTCATTTTTCATTGGGCAACATGATCACCAAAACTTGACCCCAGGGTTTCCTTTCTTGAAGGAGCTGTCTGACGCACAAAACTAATAAATACACAGAAGTAAAATTGACCTATGATCTATGACCTAAGCCTGATCGCATCTGTACATTAAAATTTGACTTTATAACTTATTATACATTTTGTTTTTCAATGGTATAAAAATAGGAATGTGACCGGGCATTATAGTTAATCAGTAACTATTAGTGCTAGTTTTAGAAAAGCCCCTATCAATTCAAAAAATGTAACAATATATACCGTATCTGGAAGAAGGCCGGGAAGGTATCTGATTTCAGGGCCCCGTATTTTCTATCTGGTATTTTATTGTTTGACGATGTATCGCGTGTAGGCTTCCCCTGTTAAATCATGCCAGTTCGTGGTCGGGAATATAGGGAAATTATTCATCTATAAAGTACAATGCAACAGAAGTATCATAAGATCTTCATTTAAGCAAGGATCCTTGATTTAAGTACCACTGAACAATGGAAAAACTTACCTTCGCTACTGACCAATGAGACAACTTAACTTCGTTATTGACAATGGAACAACTTACCTTCGTTATTGACCAATGGAACAACTTACCTTCATTACTGACCAATGGGACAACTTACCTTCGTTACTGACCAATGGAAAAACTTACTTTCATTACTAACCAATGGAACAGCTTACCTTCGTTATTGACCAATAGAACAACTTACCTTCGTTATTGACCAATGAAAAACTTACCTTCGTTACTGACCAATGGAACAACTTACCTTCGTTATTGACAATGGAACAACTTACCTTCGTTATTGACCAATGGAACAACTTACCTTCGTTACTGACCAATGGGACAGCTTACCTTCATTATTGACCAATGGGACAACTTATTTTTGTTACTGACCAATGGAACAACTTACCTTCGTTACTGACCAATGGAACAACTTATCTTCGTTATTGACCAATGGGACAACTTACCTTCGTTACTGACCAATTGAACAACTTACTTTCGTTATTGACCAATGGGACAAACTTACCTTCGTTACTGACCAATTGAACAACTTTCTTTCGTTATTGATCAATGGAACAACTTACCTTCGTTACTAACCAATGGGACAAATTTCCTCCGTTACTGACCAATGGAACAACTTACGTTTACATACTCGTTAATGAACCCATCCTGAACTCTTTCAAAAATAGTTTAAACTGTGAAAAAAATAATGCATGTTGAAGAAATAAAACAGTGTATTATATCGAAATTATACAGTGCAGTGGAGAAAAAACTTGTTCAAAGTACAATCATAGTCATAAGTAATGGGACTTTCGTGAATTTTGTCGCATTTGTGGCTCCACAAGCAAAACTAAAACTCAAAAAATGACTAGAGGAAGTCCCATGAGATTCATCTCTGAGATCTATCCAAGAAATTCAATGAGTTTTGCGTGTTCCAGCAGCCTAGTACCCAAGCTTTTCCGAAAAATTCGAAAAAACTGGTTTTTCGTAAAAGTTGAAAACATGGATTTATGCCCAACTTTTCATTTGTTCCAATTAATATGACTATGATTGTAGTGGGAAAGCAGGTCGAAATTTTATTTCAGAACTTACAGTAGTATGGTTGGATCATTATAATAGATGTACTGAGTTCAAGGGAATATCTCTAAAAGTATATTGGATTTTACCGTGTTTATTTTTACAAAAACCGGCCCGTCAAAGCAAAGCCAAAATGCATGCACACACCTTTTTACAAATCCGACAGTCCTGGTTTGGTGCAAAAAATAGTGACTTCATGCCAGAAACACACAAAAAAATTGAGCAACAAACGTGTTCATCTTCCTCGTATTACCTCATATCTAAACGTGTAATATATAGATATGAGGTGATACGTGGAAGATGAACCCGGTTGTTGCTCAATTTTTTCGCGTGATTTTTTTGCATGAATTCACTACTTTTGACACGAAACTAAAACCGTTGGAATTGTAATAAGATGAAGGCAAAATAATTGATATTCTGAAAGAAAGTAGACTAATTCAGAAACGCTTGAAAAACTTCAAATAATCGATTGCCAGATGATAGTGCACGTTCTTTTGCAAACCTAATTTGGAAAGGGTAAATAAATGCTGCTCTAAAAATGTTGACTTAACACAGCAAAAAGTGAATTCTTAACAAGAACATTTTTACTTCAAAAATTCTTGTTTTAAGAAATGTTTTACTTGAAATAAGAATTTAAGTAAAATAATTCTTAACAAGAATATTTTTACTTACATACATTCTTATTTTAAGCAAAGTTACACTTATTAAGAATAAGATTACTAACCAAGAAAATGACGATTCTTGTTTCAAGAACATTTATACTAGCGTAGAATTTTAGCAAGAATATTTTTTTTTACATAAATTCTTGTTTCAAGCAAAGTTATACTCAATAAAATGAGGATACAAATTTTTTTACTATAAGGGAGAAATTCTTTGATATTTTGACATTTTCACATTTTTTCATTTATAAACACGACTTTACTTTTTTACAGGAGAATATTATTTTCGTACGTTACAAGTAAAATTGGGATTACAATAAGTCCTTCTAATGAATAATAACAAGCAAGAAACCCCTGGTTTTGAAAAATCACACATTTAGTGGTAAACAATTTGAATGGCTAAACTAAAAATATTTTCCAGGAGGCTAACCGCCATAGTGTAAATTCAGCTTAAAGGGAAGTCGCGCGATCAGCTGAAAGCGGTTCGCGATATCAGAAGTAGCCCTGAAAAGTGTCTTGCCGCGTTCCTATGTGTACCAATATGTAAAAGAGAATGACATTGCAGGTCGTTTTCAGTGAGCAGATTATATAATAAGAACTAATTTGCATAACATTTTAATGGAAACCGAACTTAAGTAATAGTCTAAGAGCTGGTGACAGAATTTTTCACCCCATTTTCATCAAAGTGTTTGACCCTCTTAAATTCACCTAAATGTTGTAAGGATTAATTTTTGCAAGGTCAGCTGGTCCATCTCCGGTTCTTTTGGGGTACATAGGGGCTTTAATACCCCGATTTGGGACCTTAAAGTCATCCCATAAGTATAAAATTAGATTTTTTCTGTAGAAGTACTTACATAGACGAAGAATAGAAAAATCGTAAAACTGACCAAAATATTGGGTTCTAACAGGTGGTCAGCTGCCCCGAAAATCCCGAAAATCCGCCTTGAAATTACCCCATAATCATCAAAGCTGAAATTTTGTCAGCGGATAGGTATATGGCTAATTGTTAATTTGGAACCAAAACTGAGCTTAAAACTTGGTTCTAACAGGTGGTCAGCTGCCCCCCAAAATCCCCTAAATTAGGCCTAGAATTAACCCCATAATCATCAAGGCTGAAATTTTGTCAGATGACAGGTACATGGCTAATTGTTAATCCTGAACCAAAACTGACCTTGAAACTCGGTTCTAACAGGTGGTCAGCTGCTCTCCCTAAAAAATCCCCTAAATTAGGCCTTGTAATAACCCCATAACCATCAAAGCTGAAATTTTGCAAAATGGCAAGTACATATAAAATTGTTATTTCTGAACTAAAACTGACCGGAAAATTTGGTTCTAAAAGGTGGTCAGCTGCCCCCTCCAAAAAAAACTACAAACGAAATAAACGTGCTCACTTCTTACTTGCGTTGGCGTTTGAAATTCTGCATTTTAAAAGTTTCTTGAATTACAAGATGAAAACTATAACCACTTACTTAATGATATATCTTTTGATTTGGATTATAATTCTTTACCAGAGCATATTCAACAGATGTTTGAAAGGTATGAAGAGTTTGTTAAAAGAACAGAAGAAGGAGATTATGGAGTTACAGCACAATATTGGATGGGATATGTGAAGCTGGTTAAACTTTTTCAGATTTTTACTCGCAGCATTCAATCTGGTGACCTTTCGTTGTATATATTTTCTGTTTACCACAACTAGGGACATTTTTTTCTTCATTTAACCATGTAAATTATGCTCGCTGGATTGTACGATATAATGACAACCTATTGAAGTTAGAAGAAACCCACCCAGAAGTGTACAATGAATTCAGAAGTGGATTCTTTGCTATAAGAAGAACAAATAAGGCATTTTCAAAAATACCTATTGATCTCACATTGGAACAAACGATTAATGCTGATGCTGCCTCACAGCGCAGAGGTATTGTTGCCTTAACCAATTCCATATCTGCACGTCGTAGATGGGCTGAGAGTCATTTATTAGAACAACTATACTGTCCCATCTATTTGGAAAAGTTGGCTTAACAAAAAAGGAAGACGTTTCTCAAGAATTACAACCTTTCAAGATAAAAAAGAATGGAGAAGATGTGAAGAATTTAATGGAAATAATTCAAAACACTATAGATCCTTTACCAAATGATGTTGATAAAAATCAGTTATTTAATATTGCTACAGGAAAAAGTGCCTCAGAAGAAACCAAAAAGTTCCTATTAAATGTTACGAAGTCAGGAAAGAACCTTCAGGAAAAGTTTATAAAGGAATGTAATTAAGATCCTGCTAGGTTTGAAAAGCCCATCTCAAGACAGAAAATGAAAACTTTTTAACAGAATCAAAGAAGGTAAAGGCAGTAATGAGAAAACTGCAGTTTCGACAATGACGCGTGATCTTTTTGGCTCCATCTTATGTGTAGCATTAGAAAAGCAAGTTGATATGGCAGATATTTTGACCTCCCTCCTAACACCTGTTCCATTATCACTTTGTCATTTGGATGGATCGATGCAAAAAACTCCAAAAACAAAGTTATTGCAAGAGTTGGAAAAGCGAGGGTAATCTACCAGCCCTAGTCATAAAGATGTAACTATAATTGATGGTATGTTTTTTTGCATCTGCTTTTTAATTTACCTCAAACGTTTGGTGAAATAGCAACAGTATTTCTCAAGAAGGTATGCAATGTTAACAGTAAAGTAATCCACCTTGTCTTTGACAAAGTAATATCACCATCAAACAAAGACTGTGAGAGAGATAGCAGATCAGATAGTAAAGAAGAAGTATACCAAATTACTGGTCCTGGTCAAAGAAGACCAGCAAATTGGTTAAATGCTTTACGAAATGACAGCTTTAAAGTTGCACTTGTTGGATTCTTGGTAGCGTATTGGGAAAGGGATGAGGTTTTACAATTCTTGGGATCTAAGGAGCTGTTTGTAAATTGAGAGGATAAATGCTTCTTCTATAAATCTATTAACAACACGGTGATAAAGTCAGAAGTTGAGGACCTATATTCTACTCATGAAGAAGCCGATTCTCGGATGATTTTCCATGCGAAACAAATCTGCCCACCGGTCAACATCATTATTCAAACCGTAAATACAGACGTATTAATACTAGCACTTGGAAGTATACACCTATTTGATCCTGATATAAAGTTATGGATGGAGACTGGCTTATATAGCAAAAACACATTACGTTATATAAGTATTAATGAAATATATCAATCAATCGGAATGAGGTCAGCAAAGCATTACCAGCAATAAACGCATTTACTGGATGTGATTACACATGAAGCTTTAGTCGAAAAGGGAAGATAAGGCCATTAAAATTGATTGAAAAAAATGATAAATTACATAAGACATATTTGAAGGTTTGGGGTCTAGAGAAGAAGTAGGTGAAGAGACTGTTACATAGATTGGAGGATTTGTTTGTACAATGTATGGGCAAAAACATCTAAAGTCAGTAGATGAGGCAAGATTTGAGTTATTTCAGAAAAAGTATAAATGATTAGTTTCAAGAATAACTTGGACAGCAGTTAAATCCCACCATGCAAGCGAGTTTTGGTTGAAAAAATTAACCGAACCAGCTTCATTGCTGCCATTTGGAAATCTACATCATATTCACAACCTCCAGCAGTTGTACCAGAATCATCAGGATGGATATTAGATGATGGGCATTATCGGATCCAATGGTTTAATGGAGAATGTTCACCA
>JAUELI010001576.1:0-10076 GCA_031471325.1 Catablema vesicarium
TGCGATAAAATCTTCTTTGTAAGTAACCTTCCAACACCTGGCAGTGTGAGTGTTAAAACCATAAGGTTTCTTGTTATCATTCTAATTGCCTAGATAAATGTTAAAATATTATATCACCTCTTATCACTAACAAATAAACTTGTTACTTCAAATTGTAGCTATTTGTAATACAACAATCTTAGTGTCAAATTCAAATTATAGGAAGCTTATTTAGTTTCCTTGTATGCTAATTTGTATAAAATATGTATAAAATATAAAATAAGAAGAACAGAAAAACAAAACTTTAAGAATAATAGAAAAGTTCTATTTTTTCTCCTGCCAGCCTTATTAATGGCATTCTTGCATTTTTGCCAAGTAAAGTTTTTATCTTCCTCGCCAATCCCATACATAGTAAAGACAAAATATTTCAATTTACTAAATTTTGTTGGGACATAATTTGCTCTTTTCTTTGGTCCCCGCACAATTGCTGCCTGCTCTTCTTCCAAATACAAAATTTCGACAGCTTTTTAGCAAAATTTGGTATAGAAGAGGACTGATAGCTTAGATTTTTGCAATTCGGCGTAGCTCGTCAATTGCCCATTTCCTTCCCCATTTCCTGATGCTCCTGCAGATATTGGATTAACATTAGAAAAGTTGGTTAGAGCTGGTGTGTCATTTGTAACTGATGTTTTTATATAGGTTGGTGTTGAGGCTGTTGGTTGACTTTTATCAAAAGTTAGTTGTTGCGACTGCATATTAGTGGGTGGATTTCTAGGTGTCTTCCAACTTTTAAATGCTTTTAGTGGTGAAGAAAACATCAATTTAGTTGTTCTAAAAATGACAACAAATTCTTTCTTGGTTTGCAAATACCTGGTGTAAAAGTCTTTGCAAATATACTTGATTCTAAGCCAACGTAGTTACTTTATCGTTCATCAGGTCCATCGTGTTCTCTAACTGTGAATAGAAATAAATAAAGAATTGTTGTATTTACATCCAAGTTTCTCACTTTTACTAGAATATATGTTTCAGAACACTGACACTCCACATGGGTTGTAGAAAAACAAACAACCTCTATCTAAGAGCTTTATCTCCGTCAACAATGTTGTAATTTTAATGTGGAAAAATGTCATGTGTCCAATGGTATAGTAATTAAGATAAAACAACTCTTTTCATTTCTTTTTAAACATATTTTTAACAATGATAAAAAATTAATTATTAAATTTACCTTGTCGCCTTGCGATTGGTTTTCTTTTGTTTCTATTTCTTGTTCGTCTTCTTCTCTTTCTAGTTCCTTCAGTTCTTCCGTTGGTTGGTCCAGAAATATGCTAACTTCTTGCCGCTCAAATTCTTCATGCTCTGTTGTCTTTTTTAAAATCTCAACCATTAAGATTTCCTCCTGCTGCTTTTCATCCACATTTATTTGAAACTCTACCAGCTGTTCTCCTATCTTTTCAACTTCTGGCTTGTACAAAACCTCTTCTAAGAGCTCCACTGAACCTCTAGCTGTTTAAGTTTCTGTGGAGAAGAATTTCCCTCAATCACATGCTTGTTTATTGTGACCCTATTTTGCTCTTTTAATATATTACCCATTTCAAAATCTTCTTGCCTTTCATTTAATCTAACCTCACGTTGCTTTTCTTTGATCTCGTTTATTGCACCTTTCTTGTTTTTAGTCTCATTTATTCTAAACTTGGCTCGCTTTTCTGTTATTTTGTTGTTCTGTAAGCTCATCTCTCCTTTGAAGTCCATATTTCCATTAGAGTCAGGCACTAACCTTATCGGGACCAGTCTCTGTCCTTTGCCGATTTCTACAATTTTTATCATGGCTGCCTAATAATAAAAAGAGAGTGCTAGACATTAAATGTGGGTATTTTAAAACATTATGCATGTACAAGGAGGTTAACAGGCCCATAATATGTGTATGTAGTGTTAAGTTAATGAACGTTCCTTTTAGCATTGTTTGCTTTTCTCAAGTCAGAATTGAGGATCAAGTTAAAGATTCATCACTCCTTCTCATGCATCACATCACACAATCTTTGCTTGCAGACGGAAATATATATAAAATATATGTATATGTATTTACACATTTCTTGATTGGTTCGGTTTTTGTATTCGGCAGTTCTCTCTCTTTTTTGGTGCTGTCTTTTTCATAGCCTTTCCTTTCTCCACTTTCATGAATTATTTAAACTTTTTCAGCCCCTGATGGATCATCCTCTGAATAACTGCTGTCATTCTCAAGGAACAGATGCTTATTAGTAGAGTCATTTCTATACCTAATCAGCACTTTGTTCAAATAGTTGTAATCATCTAAAAATGTACAATTACAATTTTATAATAATTGTAACTAAACAAATTTCTTTCTAATGCACTTGATTTAAGATTAATATGGGATCAACACACAAGAAGGATATTCTAAAAAAATGCTGCTGAATAGAATTTCCTGAAATAATTATTTGAATATATACCATAATAAAAAAATAACACAAAAAAAGTTCTGAATAATTATTGGAATACCATATCCCAGAAAGAAATAATTATCGGAATACTATCCTTGTAAATGAAAACCTGTTCAAGTCGGCAAAGTAACCTTAAAACAATGTTCAATCAAACGTTGTTCTAAGGTTTATTTGGGGACTTTGAACAGGTTTATTTACTAGTAAGTATAATAATATTGACACCCTCGTATCATAGTTTAGCGCAAGTAATACAATATAGAAAGTTGCACACCCGTTTTTGATTACGAACATGTTGCAAAAACAAGGGTACATGTTCTTGACTGCGAAAAATATGACTACAAACTAGATAGCATACCACTTAGCTGAATTATTCTTGCTGTTTCAGCTTTTGCAATAGGTCAAACCAACACGTTGCTATTGATTTCATTGTCTTCTTCTACTATATACTTGGTTGCTAATATAATAAGGTCTTGTCCGAGTTGAAATAAAACAAGCCAGAGAGAAAGCGTTTTGATAAATTTCTTGCAGTCATATTTATAGCAAAAAATGTAATAATAATGTAAAGATTAAGATCGTAGATAACTTGCTTTCAGTCATAAATATCCATGGAACTGATAACCACCTAGAAAAACGGGCATTTAAAGGGAGCATGTAGGTAATTACACCACTGAATAATAAGTATTATAAATAAACAACCTTGACAGAAACCTATTTACTTTGTATTTTAGCGAATCTTTGAATCCTTCTAATTGTTAGTTGTATTGATTTTCATTCTTTAGAACTTACTGCTTTGAAATTTTGTTGTTTTTTCGAGCTGGGAAATTAAAAGCATGCAAAAGGAATTTTACACATATTTTTTAACATGTGTGTTACATTTTTCAGGAAATGATATCATTCACTTTGTGTAAAATTTGTAAGCACGGAATTAGCTCTTATCTTCACATGCATAATTTTATTTCACAGGAAGTTTGAATATTTTTCAATATAATTGTTTTTATACAGGAACACTTTCGCTCATAGAACTGTTTTTAATGTGTAATATTGTTATCAAACCTTACCCATGGCCACATGATGTTTTTTCAGCCTTAAAATGACATTGTTTTCACACCGGAGCGGGGTCATTTTAACATTGAAAAGAGTTCTGTGCTGGTAGGGTAAATCATTGTCACAACTTTATTAAATATTCACCACAAGCTAAAATAATATCAATATACTTAATATGTGTAACGGAAAATAAATATCACAGACAATAAGATGAAGTTAGTGGTCCTTGTGATTGCTAATTACGGTGTTTAGGGTTCACTGTTTTTTAATCGTCCCCTGTCTGCAGCGATTTTAAACTTGTCAGCCATATTTTAGCAATCACACCCCTAAGTGCCCAAATCACAATCCTTGAACTTATAAAGCACTGTACTGCACATCTTATCAGATTTCACTAAGCTCTTATGATCAGGACTACTACATCTTTCAGTTAGGTCAATAGGTCAATATCCAGATGTTTAGCCGTTCACTGGAATTAAAATTTTACAAAATTAACACATAAAGCACATAGACATTAAACATGGAAAGATAATATTAAAACATTTATAAAAAGTTGACATAACAGTATAAAATCAAGTTGTTCTCACAAACTTTCGATGCAGTGTTGATTAAGGTTTAATTTGTATCTACACAAAAAGAATTATTTTTCGTTAGAATGGGTACCTCTGATGCACACGATCTCTGATTTTGTAAACCTGAATGATATCTTCTTTCTTAGCCAGGATATTACCTGGGAGTAATCGGTTTTGATCTTACCCGCAAGTAATTCTGCTAACCTAGAGCAAAATCTAGTTGTTTCTCCACTCATACTGCCATTAGTACCAAAAATTAATGGTGTAAATGTACCGCTTTCAATTTCGATAATTCTGCTGTTTTTCCTTCTCCATAATTTCAAAGATTTTTGAGAGGCTAATGCGCTGATAACTTAGGGGCGATCGGTTTGAAAACCCTTACATCAACAAATGCCTTTTGTTGTTTTTGCCAAAAGCCTTTCATACTGATGTCTTATCTTGCTTTGTCAGTTTTAATTGAACCAGGGGGTAGTTTTCCACCAGTTAGTGCTTACATATTTGGTTCAATGGTTACGTCTTTGCATACATCTTTGATCATTTCTGCTGTTACATCTCTTATAATATTGTGTCTCAAAGTCACAAAGCCACCTAGTTTGCAAGTAAGAGCATGTTCGATGGAATACTTTGTTTTGCATGTGCATATTGCAGGGAGTTGGTTCAATTCCCAGCCATATGTAACATTAACCACATAAAAAATGTTTATTCAAAATAAAACCTTTTGAGCGTATAGGTAGTGGTGACAACCAGCTCGATTCACAATGTCAAAAGTTCTCAGATCTGAAATTGTGATGGAATGTCATTGTGGCAAATGTTCTTTTTATAATGTAGTTTTGATTTGTTAAGAGTTGGGGACTTTTATTATCACATTCTGTGAAATGGGTCAATATTGATTTGGAATGATTTGTTTTCTCATCAGTAAAATCTTCATCTGATTACCATCTTCCTGGTAGTACTTTTCCAGCTTTCCACTTCTTAGTATGTAAATAGAATTTCACATTTCTCAGACTTTTTTGTTGCACATAATCCTCAATAGAGACTTCAGTAGTTGAAATTGCTGTCAAATCTGGTCCCAAAGATGTTATCAAAAGATTAATCGATCCTTTAAATTAATTTTTCCCTTCTGAAAACAACTCCACAACTCCTGGAAGTGTTTAAAGATGTCCCATAGTTTTGAGTTTCTCAAGCCTCATCATTCGCAATATTAACAGTTGTAAACTTCTTTCTCTTTTCATCAAAATGTTGATAACTAAATGGCACATAGATATATTTATATTTTTACAAAATTAATACAAATTTGATAATTAGATATTCTTGACATTTATCAGATACATAGTAGTATTATAACCGCGTACCTGTCAATTTGAAATACCATTAACCAACACTCTCTTTCTTAATATCATTAATCAAATTTTCTCTAACTATAGTCGTGACTGAATTTGTTCTTTGCGTTTTGGTACTCCAATCCCTTATTGGCAAAGCATCTAGAATCTTCAATGCTTTCATTCTGAATACCAAATTGTATATATAATAATACCAGGTTCTGCCAATCAAGCTTCACTCAACCTTGAATAATTCAATGCTAATAAAGCGGTGTACTGCTCCATCCGTAAACACTCTTTTTTCTAATTTCTTCACTTCCAATAAATTGTTGTCTGTAACCACAGAAAGAGTTTTAATCCGAGATGTTGTTATTCTCAAATGATCCTTAAGGAAACGTGATCCCTTTAACCATGTGCCTTTAGTAATTTTTTTTTACAAATGTAGTAGTTTGAATATTGCTTAAATTGAGGGGTTTGTGTGTGCTGTTAAACACCCTATTCTGTCATTTAATACCGTGATAATTAACGTAATGTTCAACGATGTCTCTCTAGTTTGGTAAATTAAAGAATCCATCTTTTAATTTTTCTTTACAATTTTCATAAAATGACATGGCTCCTGATTCATTTTCACATCGACGTGTAACAATTCTAAAACCTTTACAACAAATTCTAGCTCTCTAGTATACTGTTTATAATGGTTAATTAAAGTTCCACTTAATAGAAAGGGTGAACGTGTAGTGAGCTGGTTGTTTTTTAATTATGTATAATCAATGTTCAATTCTCTTCAGGGTTGATTATAATTCTTTCCTTGTCACATCCTCTCTAAGGGCTACGTTCCAAGTCTACCCCTCTAAGCCCTGGGCTCTGTGTTCATAGGTTAAGGATAGTGTTCGTCCTACAAATACATGTCGCTTTTTTTTCTATAACTCAATTTCCATTCATTATTCGTCAATAAAAATATATATATTCTTAAAGCTTATTAAATTTCCTACGTCGTAGTTATACTTATAATCTCATAACATCTGATGGTAAAGATTTACAGGCATTCAAATTTAAATGGTTTTTGAGTAATAAGTTCCCTAATTATCATATGTTTTCAAAAAAAATTACACCTACATATTCCCCGATGTTATTCGTCAAAATACCTTGCTACAGTTTATTAAATAAAGCCTTCAAACTCAGATAATTGTTTATTAAAGTTTTTTTTTACCGAAAATAGTCGTTTTTACAATAAAAAAATGACTGATTTGGACCAAAAGTGAAAATAAAGTCATATGGCTTCACACACAGGGTGGCCACAAGTTGTGGAATTTCTGGAAGTGATGGAATTTCATTTGGTCTGGAAAAAGTCATGGAAAACAAGGCTTCTCTGAAAAAGTGATGGAAAAGTCTTATAATTTCTGTAAGTTTAGTCCGGATCTTATTGGCAAGCACTTTTTGTCTGTTTGTGAAAGCTGAATAAGCCTATTTTTGACCGTGTTCCCTTATAAAATGATTTATAAATGGGCTCTGTGGTCATATAATTTTTTAAAAAAGTCATGGAAAAGTCATGGATTTTTAAAATCATGTGGCTACCCTGTAAACATACATGGCGTGCTGCTGTGAATTCAGCGATTTTCTATTAAGTCCATGTAAGAATCTAAAATTTACCCGGTGAACAATGACTTTTTATCAGAATCGTAAAGTTGTCGCAGGAAATCGCCTCAGTTATTTGTTTATCTGTACCTTCTTTTTTTTTTATACAGAACGACCAAAATTTTTTCCTTCAATTTTCGCACTTGAAATAAAAATTTCATCTCAGAGAAAATCAATCCTGTGAAATTATTTCGTCCTTATTTTTATGTCACCCTCCTCCCCTTTCAACTTTTAGAAAATAGGTTGTTTTTTCATTTAAAGACTAGAATTCTTTTGATCTGCTTCACTTCATATGTAATAATTTCCTGGAAAATACAGTGGAATAACTTCATAAGAGAATAACGAGATTATGCTGCCTAATGCAAGCTCAATAAAATAAAGAAATCCTTTATGAATGCATAAAAAAATTAAAAGCAATCATTTGAAAGACCGTTAAATTTGCTAAGGTTCTTCAAGATATGGTTTTTAATAGCAGTATTTACATAACGGAGAATATTTGCATATTTGTATTTGCACTTATTTTAATCTAAAAATCTAGTATCTAAAAATATTTACTGTTTAAAAATAGCAGTAAAAAAATGTCAAAACACAACATATATACATATGTCAAGTCTGCAGTTGTTCTTCTTTATAACTGATATTGAATTTATTAGTAAGAAGTAGCAGAATCACTTGACTTCCGTTCATACTATGTATATCTTTGTTTGGGAAACACATCTGCAATTGATCATCATGAAGAGATAACTTATGTCTCTCCAAACTTTCACCAACAATAAGGCATTGCATTTATTTTCGCTTTAGTGATGATTGGAGCATAACCTTTGAACAATTGGGAAACTTAAGCAATGAGTCTCCCTTTTCACTACCACTACCCATTACTACATTTAATACAGAAGAGAAGAGTTAGTTCAACAGACTCGATTGTAATGTCATGCAACTCTTGGTTTTCTACCTCAGGAAAAAAGGGGGGTTAAACAAAATAAAGTGCAGTTATTTTTAGAAAGACAGATATTAACTTGTCAATGGTGTCTTTCGTTAGTTGACAAGTAGGCAGCAATATTATTTGATGGAAGCTCTCTTAAAGGACTACTCCCACGGATTTTGTGTTTCTTTAAAGCTGTTATCGATCAATAGAAAAAGATAAATAACAATTATTAGTGAAAAAATCACTTGTGATTTTCAACGAACCTCAAGTACTTTAAAATAAATAATTGAAAACTTTGAACATAGTGGAAACGAATCAAATTAATCAGGCGCTGATCTAGAATTTTTTTACCGCGCTGCACATTTTTACTAATTCGCTTACTTCAGTGTCTCCGTGAGGGGCCCTTGGTGGGCGCAGAGGGGAAAATTTTGGTATTTGAAGGTGCCAGATGCTCTCAAAATGCATCTGAAAATCGGAACAACATTAGTAGCTTAATCGGTACAATATCGGTATAATATCGGAAAATCGGAAATAAAAAATTTGTTAATCGGTAAAATATCGGGAAATCGGAATCGCAACTTCGTTCCAGGGCTTTTGAAAATAAGAAAAACAAAAAACATTATCAAGCATCGCCGCGTCTCTCTCTTCTTCAATACCCTGATGGCGAGACGTGATACACTACTTTGAAATATTTTTTTTTGCTTTATATTTTTAATAACACAGAAATATGAGCAAGTTTATTCTCGCGACATGCCCGAACTATCGCAAACCGCGAAATTTTTTCCATAAAACAAAACCAAATAGGATCCTCGCTTTTTTTCCTACCGTGAAAGTTTGTTACCACGGAAGTGTTCCCCTTAATATCAGATTTTTTGAAAAGAAGGAGAGATTCGGGGAACGATTTATCACCGCAAGAAGATTACAGAAATTATACTCGCAAAAATATGTCCCTCTAAATTACATCACTTTTGCTCTCTGTAACTATTAGGTTTCCAAGGCTTAGTTGGATTAAACAGATAAAACTAGGGGAAATAATACAATCCTTTATTATCTTTCTTTAAAATACACTAGAACAAGTCTGTTTCGCCTAATATCAAGGCTCATCAGCATGACTAGGCTTATCAACTGTTAAATTTACAGAAATTTAAAGGATGAAAGCCAGACATGGACAGACACAAACAAACTCAACACAAGGTTTACGAGCAACTGAATGCCGCGCCAGTGACCTTACATTAACACACAAAACAAACTTAACACAAGGTTTACCAGCAACCGAATGCCGCGCCAGTGATCTTACATTAAAACTCAAATAAACTTAATACAAGGTTTACGAGTAACCAAATGCCGCGCCACTGACCTCACATTAAAACACAAAACAAACTTAATACAAGGTTTACTAGCAACCGAATGCCGCGCCAGTGACTTTACATTAAAACACAAAACAAACTTAACACGAGGTTTAAGAGCAACCGAATGCCGCGCCAGTGACCTTATATTAAAACACAAAACAAACTCAACACTTAGGCCAGCTAATATTGGAGCAAGGTATCAAGAATTTGGTGACAAACGCCATTTTTTTTTTTAGAAATTCAAACCTGGGATTCATGAAAATGGAGGTAATCGAGCTGAATAGGTGGACTTTGAAAGATACAGCCCCTTAACTTTTGGGGCACTGCACTTTTTCACCTGACTTTGAAGTAACTTCATTTTCAGCTAAAAACCACTTATAACATAGAACGTTTCTGATGTTATAGGTGGTTTTAGCTAAAAAAAAATAAAGCTGAATTTTGATATAATGGTGCTTTGTCACCAAATTCTTGGTACCTTGCTCCAATATTAGCTAATGTAACTAGGTTTATAAACAACTGAATGTCGCGCCAATGACCCTACATTTAAACATTGTTTAATTCTAAATACCTAATCAGAAGGTTAAAGAAGGTAAGTCAAATAATCAAATCTATTAATCAAGACAATATTTCTGAACACCAAAATTCAGAAAATAAATGAAGTTACAAATTCAACTCAAGTCTCCTACTTTTTGAGCCTGCAAATTTGTTGATAACTTTATCAGTGCCGGGCACTTTATCGAGGTGGAAGTTCATCAAGGCAAGTCCATTTAAACGGTCCTCAACCATAGTACTTCTAAGGT
>JAUELI010001685.1:0-10076 GCA_031471325.1 Catablema vesicarium
AAGTATCAATCTCAGAGAACAACAATTTGATGTTAGGTTGTTTGATAAGAGAGATGCATTTCCCTTTGATATCGTTCTCATGCCCCAGCGTCATAGCAATATTCCATCCAGAATATTCTATTCTTCTATTGGTGCTGAAGCAACTAAGGAAAGAGTTATCAAAACAATTAAGAGATCATATGACAGGCATGAAGTATTGAAGCAATTTGCCATTACTGCATCTGCACTTGCTTATTCAATTGAACTGTCAAAATGTTTTAGTTATAATTTGATGTCCTTGATTTTTTTTTTCTTTTTTTTTTCTCGCACATACTTGGTTCTACAAGTAGTCACTTGATTTAAACTTTAACAATGGGGCTTGGTGGAGACTAACAGAGACTGAGACTGTCAATGATACATTGTCTTCGGGAATAACGACCCCGCTTATATACACCCTTGCTTGGTTGAAGTGTTCTTGTGTTGATTGAATAATGAATTTGATTGACTATTTTGTTAGTTTGGGCCATGTTTGTGTTTCAAAGATTTTTGGATCTTTGCTCGGAATATGTCTATTTGTAGCTGATTTGCATAACTTTTTTTTACTATAACAACAGTTCACAGAACATTTTTTTGCTTTTTGTCTGATAAAAGCACAGCAGGGGGTTTTGGCTAAGACTAAATGAGACTGAGACTGTCTATGATGCCTTATCTTTGGGACGTTACGACCCTACTCATAACCTTACGTTTAATTTTTTATTAGATCTGGTGGCGAGGCTGAATGCGTCACTTCCACAGTTGCAAGTTGTGGAGCCACCAGATTTTATAATGTTTGTTCCCCTTGATGTTTAGTCAGGAACCTTTTTTGTTGGTTTCGGCTAACTGTTGATGTTTCTTATAATTTTAATTACCTCATGGATTGGTCATTTTAATTTCTTTTTTTAATTTACTAGATGCTAGAAGTATTTTGATTGCAGTGGTTGGTGACGCTTCCACTAGTTAGGTTGATGTGTGTTGGTAGCGCTTCACACAAGGCTTGGGTATTAGCGACACCCTACCCTTGCTTGGATTTTGGTCGTTTTATATTCATTTTATTGTTTTGTTTTCGTTCAAATTTTACCGGACTATTCTATGCAAGGACTGTTTTGATTGTAGTGGTTGGTGGCGATTCCACTGGTTAGGTTGATGTGTGTTGGTAGCGCTTCACACAAGGCTTGGGTTATAGCGACACCCTTGCTTGGTTGAAGTGTTCTTGTATTGATTGAATAATGAATTTGCTTGACTATTTTGTTAGTTTGGGCCACGTTTGTGTTTCAAAGATTTCTGGGTCTCTGTTCTGAATATGTCTTTTTGTAGCTGATTTGCATTACCTTTTTTACTATAACCTTGGTTACTTTTTTCAGAAAATTTAGTTCCCTTACTGCAGGTCTCTGTGTCTGTGAGAAGTTTTGCAAGGGGGGTTTGATGTTACAGTCTTATCTTCGTGGAGTTACGCCCACACAATCTTCTGTTGTGATATATCACTGATTTTTGTTTTTCTTGCTGCAGATAGGCTGTTTTTGGCATGAGCTCCGGAGATTTTGGATTTACAATGTTGATCACCTATCGAAATGTCAATGTTAATGCCATTTTAACTGATTTTGATTTCACAAAACATTTTTGATTATTTTTTCTTTCTTTATGCTTTCTGTCTGATAAAAGCACAGTAGGGGGTTTGGCTAAGACTAAATGAGACTGAGACTGTCTATGAAGCCTCATCTTTTGGGAGTTACGACCCTACTCATAACCTTACGTTCAATTTTTGGATAGATCTGGTGGCGGGGCTGAGCGTTGGCGTCTTAAAATGCATTTAGGGACACTTCCACAATAGAGCTTTTAATATGGTATAATTTTCATTTTGTGATTTTTTCGCTACTCCTTTTTATCGTATTAGAAAAATAAATGATGGGTTTTACATTTGATAAACCTCTTACAAAACTGCACATATAAAAACTTTGGTTTCTACACCACCTTATTCAGTATAGATCTGAGCAAATTCCGATACGTCAGTTTGTCCCTTAGTTTTTTAGTTTTTTAACAATCTTAATAAGTTTCTCTAAAATATTTTTAAAATTATTTTTCAAATTCAGGGGGTCATATTTACTTAAAGGGATTTCT
Source organism: Catablema vesicarium (assembly GCA_031471325.1). NCBI lineage: Eukaryota > Metazoa > Cnidaria > Hydrozoa > Anthoathecata > Pandeidae > Catablema > Catablema vesicarium. The sequence goes on from JAUELI010001685.1 coordinate 2,134, forward strand.
GCATGAAAATAATATTCATGATTATAAAAGAGCTTCCAAAATGAAAAAACCCAGCTTTTAAATTTTTGAAAAAGCTCTTTTCGTTCTTGAGATATTTCAATTCAAAGTTGAGTCTGTAAAATACATTGGTCTGTATTTTATACAATTCTATGACGTCAGGGGGAAGTTAGAAAGATATGGAAATTCTGTTACTGGAATAACTGTGACAATAATAATGCTAACCTTTCCAAATATTGACAGTATGATAGCATAACAAGGACAAAACGAAAAGTGCAAAAAAATAATTAAAATGGCGCATTGTTGGCCTGCCCAAGGGCACCTAATATTTTGCTGACAATGCAGTAACTATTGATAGCAGCATCGTAACGAACTGAAATTTTGTACACATAATCAGTTGTGCAAATTATTGTATTGTACAAAATTTCAGCATGAACTGATGTTTCTATCGTTAGTTACAGCATTGTCAGTAAAAAATTAAGAGCCCTGGGGCGAGTCAATACGGCACCATTTTAATTTTTTTTTTTACACTTTTCATTTTGTCTTTGTTATGCCTATATACTGTCAATATTTTGAAAGGTTAACATTATTATTGTCTGAGTTATTCCAGTAACAGAATTTCCATATCTTTCTAACTTCCCTCTGACGTCATAGAAGTGTATAAAATACAGACCAATGTATTTTACAGACTCAACTTTGAATTGAGATATCTCAAGAACAAAAAGAGTTTTTTCAAAAATTTAAAAGCTGTTTTTTTTCATTTTGAAAGCTCTTTTATAATCATGAATATTATTTTTCATGCAGGAATCCCTTTAATGAAACAATGTTATAAAAAACTGACGTATCAAAATGGAGCCACGCGTCTCCTCTTTCTGGAGGTATATAATATATAGTTGTACCATGCGTAGTTATGTAAGAGGTTTATCAAACGTTAAAGTCAACCTCTCAAAAAAAGTTCTGAGATAACAGTGTGAGTAACTTCCTGTATGATAGATGTTTATTTCAATCTGAACTGTGCTGAAATATGTGTTGATAATAAGGTGTATGTACTGATGTATACTAACACATTTCCAGATTTAAAGGTTTTCCGGGAACATTTCTTGGGATATTACAGGCTCATCGGATAGCGCGTAGCAAAGTTCATCTAAAACTTTAAGAAAAAAAATCTATTTTTTGACGATAAAGACCCCTCTGTATCCTTAATGTTAATGAGAATATCCTTGACAACAGTTTGTGTGAAAGTGGAATCATGTTTCTTGCCATCCCATAAATGATATATGTAAGTGTATTTGGGTTTGTCATCAATGATGGTATGCATTACAGTACAGTGTAATGAATACTGTCTCTTGTTGAAGTGAGAAGATTGTGGCTCATATTTAGGCATTGCTGTGATATTTTCAGAGTAATCCATGTGGAAGATGGGACCATATTCTGGTATTGTTTGATTGATATTTTTCCACTCAAACTTGTCATTCACAACTTAGTATCGATGTTTAAGATACATGTGACGTGATTGAATGAACTTAGTGTAAACAGTTTGAATGTCATTTACATGATTTACTCTTTCATACTTCATTGATATTTTAGATTTCTTACAAAAGTATGGAGGTTTTGTAAGTTCAAATATATAATACGAGATTTGATTGTTGGCATCGAGACATGAGATTAATTTGGGTGTGCATTTTTCTTTGCAAGTGGAGCATTTATTAGTACAACACTTTGAATACCAAAACCTTTTAAGGTGCTTATCACAAGGACACGAACTCATTAGAAAATTGGAAATCGATTGATACTCTAAACCCTGGTTTTGCTAGTACTAAAACAGGTAACACTCTATATCACCCTAGACCAAGCTATATCACCCTAGACTGAGCTAGACAAGGCTAGACCAAGCTAGATCACCCTATATTAGGCTAACTTTACGGCAAGTCGATTTGGGGATCCCCTTTGATTAATCACAAAAATATTAAATACACGCCTCCCTCTTTTAAACGCCTCCTTTAGAGGGGCGTTTTTTGAACTAGGAATGAGGAATGAAACTCTTTTTGTCTAAAACGGTTCCTTCCTTATTGACTCTGATAATGAGTAAATCTTCTCTATTGACAGTTGATTTTATTATAGTTTGGTTTTTATTTGTTATCCTGACTGATAATTATTTGCAGTTCTTATATCTTTTGATAAACGCCCCCTCTGTTTGAAAAGCATTACGGTAACTTTATCATTAACTCAAAATTATTACGCTTCAACATAGCATGCTCTGCGCCAAACATTCTAATTTCATCCCTTCCATGCTGTACTACGTCGAGTTCTGTCTGAAGAAAACGAAAGTAAACATTGCGGAAGGATCTCCTTCCTTTTCGATAGTATTTCTATGTTATATGACAATACTAACATAGAATGGTGTCACCAAGCCCCGCCAGTCATCTTTTGCGCCTCGTGAACCATTTTTTTTAGGTTCGAACTATAATCCTACTTATCAGTTTGATCATACCAGACAATTTTTGTTAAAAGGTATATCAGGTACACAGTTGATGTAAACTGATAAATTTGTCAGGTAAACTCTTCCGCAGAGTTTTTAGGTTGTTTCAAATTGATGTACCATTCAGGTTATCCCCAATACATGCACCACGAAGAGCAAAATCGGCTTCCGTAATTTCTGATACACAATATCGTGGACATCAGGCTGGCAACCATTTCATATAAGACCAGCTGAAATTAATCATGCCCGTCACCGCTGTCGCTACCGTAATACCATGAGGCTGTCACATATTCTTTTAGCCTGATCTAGCTTGGTCTAGGGTGATATAGCTCGGTCTAGGGTGATATAGCCTGGTCTGGGGTGATATAGAGTGTTACCCGTTTTAGTAATTACGGGTTTTGCTTTGAGTGTTTGATAATCACCTCAAATAACAATCTAACATTCAAGCACATTTTGCACATGCATAGGATGGTTTCTTTTTCTGTTGCATAAGTAATGCAAATTGACTTAAGGTTAAGAATCATTCCAACTGATGCTTTGATGCCATGTTTATCAAATAATTTAGATGGTATCTTTCGAACTGTGCATGTTGCCACTTTCCTGATGGTAGAATACATTGTTGCCCCTCCTTTATTTTTATTTTCTTCTAAGGGTATCTCATTTTTAAGATTCTTGAACTGTTGTAGATACTTAAACTTTCTAATTATGACAGATTCCCTTCTATTGCGACAATCAACTGATGGTATGGAGTTTCCAAGCCACTCATTGTAAATACTTTGTTTAGTAGTGGTAGGTATGTCATTGTGACCTCCTCTAAATTCCTGGTAGTTATTTTCAAGAAATTTGTTAAGATTTCTCTGTAGCAGATAATGTTTCATATCAAGTTTCTTGGATAACCACTTCAGAAAGTTTTCGTCCTGTATATCATCTTCAAAGAGTTCATTAAGAGTTTTAAACATTCGCAAAGATTCCTTATCATTTCTAAGATCTCTCATTAGTGAAATAAAACCTGCACACAACTTTGCCTTATAAATCGTTTCACACTTTGAGAATCTTATTTCTTCTTTATATTTGATTTATCAGAAGTCACAGCTTTCTCAATGGCCTTTAATTTTTCGGGAGTTCTGAGGTTTTCTAATGTTTTCTCAATACAATGGTGGTACTACCTGCCAAGTATCATAACACAAGTGCATCTCATTCAGAAGTTATCGAGGGGGGGGTTCCTTTAGCCCCCCCCCCCCTAGTTTTGAACAATGAGAACTCCATTTCTGGTTTCAGTCTGCTGTTGCTCAGGGATTGTGCCAATCTCAGTCTCAAAGTTGCTTAATTGTTGCTTAGTGTTTTCCTTGCTAATGTGTTGGGTTCATAATTATAAACTCATAAACAGAATAAACTCTTGATTTCCAGCAGGTATAAACCGCTGGTTACAGGATGCAGGTCACAGGTTGCAGGTTACACAGGCTACAGCAGCTTGTTAATATCATGAACAGCCCATTTAAAAACTGATATACTTAGGACTTTTAATGTCTCTCTATGCAGTAAAAAATTTTCCATCCTCACTTTTTTTTTAATTTTCACAATGAAAAGCAAAGTTTTCGAGAAGCAACATAGCTTATTTTTAATTGGTATTCACGGTGGAAGAAATTTCATTGTATTCATTAGTACTAGAGGTATTTATTATGGTTGTGCTTTAATTTCATGACTGCTACCGTTGTTGCAACATGGGCTTTAATTTCGGCGGAGTAATTTAACAAAATATGGCTTTTCAGATCTTGAAGAGGTTTCAAAAAGAAAAATTGGTTGAAACAGTACAATCTATATGCACGTGAGCAACTATAGTCGTGCGTGAATTTCTTCTTCTTTTCTGTTTACATTGGTCTCGATTTACCAAATTAGTTATAGAGACCGTCTCCAACAAAGTTTTTGGGCAAATAAAATAAGAGCCATTTCACAGACTCTTAGTTTTATTTTAATACCCAATAGACCCATTCACAAATTCATGAAACAGCTCTAGCATCATTTTCATGAATTTATGATTAGGTCTATTAATGTATCGAAAGATTTATGTAACAATGTAATGTTTTGTCATGATCAATTTATTTAATCTGAATTATATTCTGCAAACGTAATATGCTGTAAAAGCTGGGAAACTTTTGGTCGGTGAGTTTGATATTTTGTTTCCGAAAATCTGCAATTTGTTCACGAAAAATGGAGCGAGAAGTTAGACTTTTTTTTGTTTTTTTTTCATTTTTTCCTATCTTATTTCTTAGAAATTGAGAGTGTTCAGACACAATTGAGAGTTTTCTGACACAAAGAGCCTGTTACCTTATCAGTATTGGGTTTTTTAAAAGAATTCAACGTGCAACCTGTAACATGTGTAACCTGTAACCTGCGGTTATTTTTTTTAATAGAATTTAACCTGTAACCTGTGTAACCTGTAACCTGCGGTTTATACTTGCCGTTGATTTCTGTTCGTTTTGTGGTCCAAATTTCTGGCTCAGACCTCTCAACTGAGTTGCTTATAAAAAAAACGTGTATAGAGAGTAGAATATAAAACTTAACATTCCTCAAAAATACATCATGTTTCTAACAGTTTCGAAATCTGGCTGTCAGTTAGAAAGGCTTTCATTTTAGCCGGTATGGTAACGCCTGTAAACTCAAAATTTTGGTCATGTCCTTTCAGGCATCCAGACAAGTAGTGCAGATAAACATTGTCAACACTCTAACGATGTTTTTCCTTTTGCATATGTGAACTCCCGAAACTCCCGAATAGCACTAGTCTTAACCACAATAACATCAATTTTGATAAATGATATTGGATCTTTCCTCACATTGCTTTATGCTGGAAGGAAACGACGACTTATCTTTCTTGTGAACTAGCGAATATATTTTAGAGTTGGTGCGATCATGGTCACAAGAAAAAGATAGTCTGGAAGCAAGGACCGTTTACCGTAATTTTCTATTGTTTCCGGAAATGAACTTGAAATTCTCCGAACGGCCCGCTGGAGGTGCATACTTTCATAATAAGGGCTGCATCGTAGCGTTTTCTTACTGGAAAAGAACTTGAAAATATTTATGATATACTATATACTTGATGAAGGATTTCTTGAAGATGATGAAATAATAAATAAAGAAATAAAAAATATGGCATCAGAGTTTAGCAGAAATGAAGAAACAAGCATTTTTAAATGTACTCATTGCGGTTGGTCTATACCGCAGGTCAGCCAGGTTGCAGGTCACAGGTCAATATTTTATTAAAATGCGGACCACTCGCTTGTAAAGCGTAAAAAACAAAGACCAGCAAACTTGGCACTAACCCACTTGCATACGGAAGATTTAAGAATTAGCTGTCAGTTTAGCCATGAGAGCTAATACCTTTGGCTTAATTTTGATAGCAATCACCTATTTTTAATAAGTTCTTCTGAATAAAACTTAGGACTCCTGAAAGTTTAGAAGGATAGTCTAAATTAAAAATACAAAAAAGGTAGCAAAATAAACCATGCATGCAAAAATGAAGTCATAAGTATGACACACCACACAATTTTCCACCTTCACTTTGAATACGTTTTCATTATCCAAGAGGTTGCAAAAAACACTTGGATTCATGGAACATACGATCACAGGTTCCTTGTTTCTGCAATTGAAATATTCCAATGGATCCTCTTTGAGCAACATTGGAATGATTATCAATGATGTTATCATGCTAACATCTAAAAGAAAAAATAGCTTTAACCTAAATGAACATGCAATACCTTAAAAGGGAAGTAATTTTCCGCAGGAGTTAACTTTTGCAAATGAGAAGATTATCCCTTTTCTATGCACGACTTTCTAACTCTGGCATTTTTATTTGAATTTTATTTGAGAATATTTTAATGGAAATATCCAGTCTAAATACAATACTAGTCTCCGTGGTGTCTAAATACTAATTGACTGAGTACATAAAGAACAAACTACTGCTCATTTGAAAACCAATAAAAAATGGCGTCGAATTTATTTTGCCATTTTGAAAGTTTTGATGATAACATGGAATATTTGTTTTTGTTGTATAAAGATAGCACTTCCTGTATGTAAGTTTTTTGTGTTTTCTGATGTGTTATATATCTGTTGTGTGATTTCTATCTTTATTTTGGCTGACTTACTTTCCTTTCTAGCTAGCTAGCTACCTAAAAACCTCTAGCTAGCTAGATTTTCCAGAAAAAATGTTTTTTTTATTTTTTGGGGGTTAAAAATTAGTCAAATCTGGTGATAAAAAATATATACAAGCTAAACAGTTTTTAGCATCAAATAAGCTTATTATGTAATGGACTATTTAAAAAGGTCATATTTGTTCAAGACTTTCTATGGTTTACATAAAACAGGCTAAAAGTAGTAAAATAGCATGAAAAACACAGGTTGAGGTAGAGGAACAAACATAGTCTTGGCAACTTAAGTTTTATACTTTTGCGAGGAGGATGCAAATTCAAAGCAATAGGATACAGTACCATAGAAAATTGTTATACTTACATTCCCTCGAAACATCTGATTGGGGTTCTGCTACTTTTATCAGCAATGATGATGTTTTTTGGCTCAGCAATTTACTCTGCAGAGCAACGATTTGTCTGGTTTGTCTGTATAGATTTTTGTAGAATATATCTCTTATGGACCATCCAGAAATTCTTTTGAATTTGGTAAGCAACTAAAATATAAGATATTCAGGTATTTTCTCACAAATATTTTGTATATGACTCAAAGACAAATTAACTTAAACATCATCTTTTTCACTATGTCAACAAATAATAAACCATTTCTAACCACAATATTTTCAAGTTATATATAATTAATTAATTGATTAATTCAGCATTTTGTTGTATTTTTTTGTTAGCAAGAAAAATTGTGCAAAATAAAACCTGGCGAAATGCAATACTGGCAAAAATTATCCACTTAAAAGGTGCTTAAAGGTTGTGAGTTCAGCTAAACTAACTGACAAGAACCGCGAGGATAGAGTATATAATATTACAATTTGGCTTTGCGTCAGTTATATAACACATATAAGGATACAATAAATATTTTTTCATACCGTCAACACGCACGTGTTTTTTGACAGCCATCTTTGAATAAAATTTGAAAAAATTAGCTATAAGCTCAAGGAACAGTCTGATGTCACAAAAAATAAGGACCAGATTACGCTCGTATTTATTAAGGCGAATTAATACCAGGACCTGTTTATTATACGATTTAAAAGCCAGAATTACCCTGTGAAAGTCAATATTAAAGCTTTGGAAGCACGGCAACATAAATATGTCTCAGAAGGGTTATTATGTACCCAAGAAAAACAATATAATATTCGTTTTTCCTGTTTTGATAAAAAACCCACCAAATTTGCAAAAGTTTGTACCTTTATTTTGATCGCCCAGCAAATCGGGAAGTTCCGATTTAAATTTAAAAAATCGGAATATGACGTCATTGAGTTGATCGAATATTAAAACTA
>JAUELI010001796.1:0-10074 GCA_031471325.1 Catablema vesicarium
CAGGATTCTATCATTTTAAGAGCTGGCTAATTTAAATTTAAAACATTATTTTTAGCTAGCGCGAAGCTTTGGAGGTTTTTCTCCAGACACCATTCATATTTATATGGACGGTCGTCGTATTATTGACCTCGTATTGTCATTTCCATTCTCCCTTTTGCAAAGCGCGGCCTAACGAAAAAATCGAGCACTGTTTATAGACCGTAGTATCAAACGAAGGTCTATAAATGTAGGCTAATAATAGGTATATATGAATAAATTTTTCATGGAAAATGTTAGATGATTTGATTGAAAAAATGTAAATTAATGCAGAGCATTGTTGATGCTTTTCAGGTGATGGACATTTTGAACGTTTTAAAAACTGTGATGGGATTCGATATGATGTTTACAATATAATAATAAAAAATATGCTCCGTGAATTTTACTTCATGGCATGTTATCTAATTGGCTACATAGAAGCAGAGCATGTTTGCTTTGATAATAGAGGTGACATAGAATCAATGATACGCAACTTCTTGAAAGAATGGGACAAAAAAACATCAGAAAGTATGAGAACATGGCAAAAAATGCGTTCAATATTACGATTTCTTAACAAAAATCATTTGATCACAGAAATTGAAAAAACATATACAGGTAAATTTACCTTTTTATAGCATTTCGCTATTGCTCTGAAATCTCTAGTAGCTGAGTTTTTATACCTTATTACACGGAATTAACGCTATGTCTAGTTTAACGCGCGGACATTTACGCGATCACAAATTAACGCGAATGACTAAACAACCGTGAGAAAGTCACTATGTTCGCAGGCGAAATTTTAATTAACATTGTTTTAATTAACGCGATTTTTCCATTCGCGTTAATTTCGTGCAATAAACTATATTCAAACCATTTTGTTTTTGCTTGAAGAAAAGCAGCCGTTATTAGAAACACATATAATTAAAACATTAGTTTTAACCCCCCCCGTCTTAAATAGCTAATATATTCACTGACAACCATGGTCTAAAGTATGTTCTATAACAGAATTTGTTCTTTTGTAAACCAGTGTAAACCATTTATTTTGGAATGTTTTCATTTCTCTATAATAACGATAATTTCCTGTTTTGTTTTAGTAGTATGCAACAATGGAGAAGAAATAAAAATAAAGTAAGGAAATGTTTTTGTTTTAACCCTATTCCTTATGTTGGGGGGAGGGGAGAGAGAACCCCCTGTCCATTTTTCTTGAATAACGTTTTTAATATTAATGCTGTTGCCATGAAATTTTTCGACAATTTTTCGACATTTTTCGACATCGATCAGAAACCCATTTTGAACACAATATATAAAAGTACAATACTTTTGACATGTCTGTCACTTTTGACATGATGTATAATGTATATATTTTTTTTCTTTGCAAAAATAGAAGAGAAACTATAACAACATAGTTTGAGTATTTTATAAGACTCATAAAAATCTACTATAGATAAATAATTATTTGGACCCAAACATATAAGAATCTTGCAATTTAAATTTCCTTTCTTAGACATCAGAGAAATCTTCCAATGGATCACGCCCATGAAGAAGGTAGGACCAATTTACTTATTACTTTCAAAAAAATAATCATTCTCGAGAAATAGAATGAATTTAAAAAATCTTTTCTCATCACTTCGCAATGCTAGTTTGAAAAGTCCACCGGTATATCATGCCTCCATGGGTAAGGGGTTAATGCAGATTTTTCCTTAGTATACACAAAAAGAAAGTGTCAGAATATGCTAGGTTAAACCCAAGAGTAAACGACAATGCTTCACCGAAGAACAAATTGTTTCTATTGTTTTGTTTATCTAATGATATGTTTACAGCGAATGAGTAATATGATATTTTACTCAAAAATACAAGGTATAACATGTATATATTTTATCTGGTGAATTGATATAGCATAAATACTAAACTGCCATGCTATTATCAATACCCTAGTTTGTCTTTGATTCTTTCAGATTGGAATAATTGTATCATACATCCAATAGAACCGAAAGATATTTATACTTATTATATCAATACGTATACGAAGTATGAACACGTTTATAGAGACTTGATGAATGGTAAAATTGGTGTTTGTAAACCAAAAACGGTGAAAATGACACAATGTGCAGGTTATAAAGCAACTGATTTAAGTTTTGAAAATTATACAGCAAAGTGTATTTCTTTTTTATCGAAGTATTTCAAAGTCACTGACAACATATTGTTTGGGGAATTTCAATTTCCTTCAATTGGGGTATCAGAAAATGATATAGCATCATTACTTGCAAAAATGTTTAGTATGGATAACGCTGCTGTGATTACAAATTATGACCTTGATAAGCACTTAAGGTTTCTGGGAAAACATAACCTTCCAAGTAAACTAGACATACCATCCATTCCCCATCCAGATAACAGATTTCTCATTTGCAGTTTAGAGCTAGGAAGTATCATTAATGTTCGTTACATTGATACAGCAAATGAAGAAGAAGCAAAGAGAGAATTAATAAAAAGTGATGAAGATCTTCGAAGTATATTTTATACCTTTGGTGATCAATTGAAAGGTACAAAGATTTCACTTGTTAGCTGTGTAGCTGCCCCAAATATTTCTACAGATTGTGGAAACAATTTTATTTTCACCAGTGATAGTTTATCTTCAAATTGGAAGGTAAGGAACAAATTAAGCAACGTAATAAATCAGCTGAATGTGAACAGAACTGTAGATATATCGATGGAAGAAGAATCAAAGCGGAAAATGACCAGAGTTATCAGTATCATAGTGGGTTTCCTTGCAACAGAATATTTATCACTTATTCTAAATGATGAGCAAGGATTAAGCAAATTAATTTGGCTGACATATGAGCAAAGTGAAGTTGTATGCAGCAAACAATTTTGGAAAATAATACAGGGTGGTTATGGCTCTGGGAAAACTATTGTAGCAATGTCTCTTATAAAGCGTATTATGATGACAGCAAACATTGCTACTGATATTTACTTCATATTATTTGAAAGAAACAGTCTGCTACGGAAGGATGTATTGAGATTGCTGGATAATATAAAATTAGAATGTAAAGGAAGTTCAGCTATGGTTGAGGTGATATGTGGAAATCTTGATGATTTTGTTGAAAGGTTTTCAACAGACTTTGAAAACTCGTGCCGTCATATCTCAGCATCTGGTGTTATACACTTAAATGTTTCTAATATTTTAAAAACATTGATTCAAAAATACCCAGACAAAAATCAACATCAATTTCATTTATTCGTTGACGAAATAGATACAGAACTGTTTAGCGAAAATGAGGTTGAAGAAATTTCTTTATTATTGGCAAGAAATGAAAAAAATCTGGAGCAATCTCACATAGCTTTTATTACCCGAACCATGGAGAAGGACCGAAAATATGTTTCAAATGATGAAGCAATATCCTACAATACATTTAAACAATACGAATTGATAGAAAAAATGCATATTTTCCCTCTTAGTGTTTCAATGAGAACATCAGAGAATGTATATCAAGTGATAAAAGTAGCAATTAAGGCTATTAAGAAACCTAACATAATTTTCCAAGAAAATATCAGCGATATTGGTACCCCAGACAATATCTTCACGAATCAAGTATCCGAAGAAGTAGTATCTAATAACAGCTTGCAAGGAAATATTGTGTCACACAATTTTCCGTCAGATGTTCCTGAAGTTCAAATCGATTATCTGGATGATACTTATAAAGATGAACACCCTAACATAGTGATGAGTAAACTGGATGATATTGCCACTGTGGGCGAGGAATTAGATAGGCGTTACCATGGGTCAAATTCTTACATCAAGACAGAATTCAGTTACATGGGGAATAATAAATGTGGTTACGATATACCTCCTGGTATTAAAACCAAACTTATTTATATGCAGGAGGACATTTTTTTGACTAAAAAAATGGTGGCAGATTTATCTATCTCATTGCAAGAGCATTGTAGTGAAAGCAACATTCGGAGGTTAATAATTTGCAATAACGCTACAGAAAGTATGCTGATCATGAATGCATTGCATGTATTAGGATGGTATTTCAGGGTTTATTTCCCAAAACAGAACATTGATATTACCAATTTCAAAAATGAAGAAATATGGAATATGAATTTAATTACAGATTACAATGGTTGTCGTGGTCAAGAGTACACAGAAGTGGTAGTAGTTTTAGATCCAAAGGAGCATCATAGGAGGCAGTATGTAATTGAAAGTATGAGTCGATGTATTGGAAATCTAATATTAATTGTACCATATTCTTCTAAACAAAATTATGGACTTGGTAATACTGCAATTGTAAAAGATATCATTGTAGCATTAGAGAATCGTCCAGAATTAGTGGACATATATACCTACCGTGCTTATGAGAGTGACTCACGTCATTTAAGTTGTTGGAAACAAGAGGGTAATAAGTTTTTCGTTGATATCAACACTAGTCATCATAAATACGACGAAAGGTATTATCCACAAGAATTGAAAGAATTGGAGTGGAATGATAATGTATCTGGGCTTTTAAGGTACTGTATTTTGATGATAAAACCTTTGTTAGCGTGACGTGCCACTATAATGTTTTAAAATAGTTTACTTACTATTAGCACTTAAATTTTCCGGGTTTTCGTTTTGAAAGAATTCAATCATTTTGATACTTTTTTCTTTTATACCTCCTGGATACTTTCAGTGGGTATCCTGATATAATAATTTCAAATTTCCTTTATTTTCTTGCGTATTGAACACGCCTGTATACGGCAGAATTGACATTATTTAATTCATAGAATGCCCTTTTACTTATTGTCATCTGAAAAATTTCATGATGTTAATTTATATGCCACGTCAATATGGATATATTTATGGACAAAAATTATTATTACTTAGTCCCAGACATCATTAAAATTAATTCGTATATGTAATCGCGCGGTGACGAGTGCAATAAACGATTAATTTGTATGAGTTATTTCTGGACAGAAAAATTTCACGAGTCCGTAGGACGAGTGGAACTTTTCTGTCCAGAAATAACGAAATTATCGTTAATTGCACGAGTTTTCACCATGCGATAACATGTTAATCACACCAACCCTACAAGCACCTTAAATTCACTACTTTGTGGAACATATTTCAAACATTACAATTCCTGTGACTATAGTTTTATCATGTCTATTTCACTTTAATGAACGATTCTTTTATTTTTCTATTATGTTTAGACAATGAAGTTTTTTAAATAATATTATCAATAACCTTGAACTTTTTCCCGCCAAGATATTCAAACATTAAGAAAAAGTTCAAAGTTCAAAAATAATCTTTCGTAGAGAAGAATAACGATTAATTGCAATCTCAAATTAACCTTTATGTTTTTTCAATTTTTTTCAACCCACTGCTATTTTTTTTTAATAACTACTGTTCTAAAATGCAATGAAGTAAAACTTTACCACTTTTACCAAAATTCTAATTTGCACATTTCCGGAAACTTTTAGCCCCTTTGGCTTTAAGTCAAAATCACATATCAAAATGAAGGCTAAAGGGGTGTTTACATGGACCCCGATATCACACTTCAAGACTTGGAACTAATTTTTTTCAATTTTTTTAAGTAAACCAAGATATTTTTTACCAGTGAATAATTCATTTATTATTTTGATATAATTGATTTCCACAAAAACCCTCCTCACCTACGATTTCCTCAATATTTTGAACTGAACTTGGGAAATACAATCTTCGATGAGAATACCTAGTACTGTAGGCAAGATGCCGGCATCCTTATAACATATAAAACGGAATAGATTACAAGTGAAAACTAACTTATAATGTTTACAGCAATTTTCGATATAAAACTTTTTCCCCAAAACAACAACTGCCAAAGTTAAATATGTTGTTTCAAAGTAGAACTAAACGCTATCCAACTAGAAAAGTGGTTATTGGTCAGGGGTACAGGAAGAAAATGGGATAACTTGCCGCGGTCAACATCAGCCATAAGTAATTATCCACCAAAAATCCAGTGCAATGAACGGCGTACCTTAGATCAGAGAATGCCGCGACAATAGAGATTTCCTATAGATATAATAGTCGTTACTTCTAGTTGTGAGTCCTTCTCTTCTTATACGTCCATGCTATCACATATACAGCCTTCTTGACAAATAAGAATTAATGTTTCTAATTTTCTAGCATTGGTAAACCAAGCACTGTGAGGAATTTCAAATGCACGGCATTATCTCCAACACAAGGAAAGTTATCTTGGAATTCAGATTATTCACGTTTTGTCATACATCAAACAGTTATGTCTGGTGATGAAGAAGAAGACAGAACTTACAATATTTTGAATGCTTTTGAATGTAACATTGAACTGAATGAAAAATACAAATATAATTTTCAAATAAAAGCAATCAGTGATATTGGAGATTTAGAATCTAAACCATTAAATATCCAAAATTCTGATAAGTAAGTTCGTTTTCTTCCAGTAATTAACGTTTGTCTTTATTCTAACATTAATGTGTGGGAGTATATGGCTGTTATTCTATGAATAAATATATGTACTAATAACCGTATGGGCCGGAGTACAATTATGGATTAATTCACGAGTAACAAGAAAAAAATGTCAAATTTTACCGAGTCCGGAATTAATTGTAATTGTACGACTTGAACCATTCGATTAATGATTAATCATTAACTATACACAATTTCTATAATTAAAACAGAGACCAATTTTCTCAACCATCAATTCATAAATTCATGAAAAACAGGCGAGAGTTGAATAACATATAACTCGTTAGAGTGCAATGACTTCTTTTTGTACAATCCATTGCACAAAAAAGAGAAAAAAAGATATTATCAGTAGCTCTCCGAAATACTCCAATTTGATTGGTTAATACAGATTGCATCAATGTCATAAGTTTCAATGCGAGAGCAATTTCTTATATTATGAGTGAAAAATATGAGAAAATAATCCAAAATGGCGGATTGAAGCGGCGCTATTAGCAAAGATTGCGTAGGGTAGATCTGACTTCGCAACGCAAAATAAAAATATCAGGGAAGAAAACTATTTATAAAATTATGATCTCTTTTATTTTAGGGTACATTCTAGTTAGAAACAATGGATCTGCCAATTTATTCTTATGTTTTAGTTTTTTGTTGGTGCTTTTGTATGATTTTGTGGTTTTTTTTTGCAAAAATTATGTACCAAATTCTAAAAATTGATTAATACATTTTTCGGGAGAATTTAATTTAATTCAATGATAGTAAAATCATTATATTATATCTTCAAATTTCTGGTCAATTTTATCTTTCTGTTATTGTCAATCTAATAGTATCACAAAGAAATCATTCTGCACCCAAAACTCTGGAAAAAAAATTAAAGAAACGCCAACTGCCAAAGTTTGATTATTATCACTGTCACTGGTCACAATACAGAAGTTGGATATTAGATGAATATGAATATGATGAATTTCAACAACAAACTAGGTTTTTTTATGGACACTCATCAATGACCAACATCAATAAGTACAAATTCAGCTTCAAAGGAATACAGTTCCTTTTTGTCTAACACCTTAATTTCTTCACAAGATATCGTCAATCCAACTTTTGAATTTTTTCCACGAAATGAACAGTCTTTTTGAGAAGAACAGTCATCTAATTTCAACTTTTATAACTGACAGTAAACTTGTACTAGTAACACGTTGCAACAACAAAGTATAATGTCTATTAATCCAATAAAACGTTGAATAAGAATACTTTATTCAAGTGACTCGTCGCAGGAACAATAAATCTACTTTCGTCCGATAAACCAAAACATTATACTTCTTCTATTGTGTTTTTGAAATACCTGGTTTTTATTAGGTTTTGTGATTTGTTTGTGCTAATGATAAACTAGTTATCGAAAAATAGGCAGATGTGTTTTTCGTTTCTATATTTTTGCTACTTATTTCACGAGCCTTTCAAAAAGTATCAACCATATTTTTCTCGGCACTGTGTGATAACCAGTACTTATTGCATTGTACTTTCTTCGCTTTATTTATGTTTTATGCTACCATTGTACTATTCCGAAGAACCAATTAGAATCGATAAATTTTACATAGTTGATGATTACATTCTTAACAGCCATTTATAGAATAATAATTGTTGTAATTATGCTCTCTACCGTATGATTACTACGAAAAAACATTATGTAGTAAAATATATTTGATATTGCTTCATCTTCATCTGGCATCTGTATTTTGCTTCACTTCTTTGATTTTCAAAACCAGACTGCTTTTCCTATTCATCTTACTCATACCGGGGAGGAGTAAAGTATTTTATCTCACCTGTTGCTTTTAAAGGATGAAAAAATACTTAAAAAAACTAAAATAAGAGATTTAAAAAATACATATATATATAGTAAAAAACGAAAGTATACAGGCGAACTTCGGAGCGAAGTTTATCAGGAGTGCATGACAGCTGTTTCGAACTTATTTGGTCTCATCAGCTGTGCAAACCCGATGAACTCAATTTGATGACGATGGAAAGTCATCAAATTTGCTCTAATTCTGCTTGTGGTTTGCAGAGAACGAAGACGCCGTACACTAAAAAAAGTAAAAACCTTGGTGCACCACTTTTGGTGGCAATGTGCAGATCGAACCAAGAGGGAGGAAACCTCACCGTACATGGCTGAAAAAGAATATATATAGTAAAAAACGAAAGTTAAGTCAGTATACAGGCGAACTTCGGAGCGAAGTTCATCAGGAGCGCAGGACAGCTGTTTCGACCTTATTTGGTCTCATCAGCTGCGCAAACCCGATGAACTTATATATAGTCAGGATTTATTCAAAAATAATTAAAATTTACATTACATAAACGAACATAAAGGCAAATGAATAAAGTAAAATATACAGGCTAGGTTAAGGGACTTGGTTAAGGGAAAATGTCACACACAATCATCATTTTCATTGTCAAACAAAGGGAATGTTTCTGAGAGAAAGGGGTGCCATTGAATAATCACAGGAAAGCATTAGGCTCAAAGTTCAAAATGGAATAGTATAGGTGTATCTAATTGTAGAACCAAATGGATAATGTTTTGTTGTATAAAAGGAAGTATAAAAGTACATAAAGGAATTCACACAAACAAGACAGAACAGACAAGACAGACGAAAAATATATAAAGTATAAAGGGTATTCAGTCATTTACCAGAGTAACAATTTCGGGGATTTTAAAAACAATATCAACAATATTTACTCTGGCTCCCCAGCAGAGGTAATCAATCTCCACTTGCCTAGATGATAAAGTTTGGAAACATTATCCATCACAAATACAGACATAACAGATACAACACAACATACAGAATATAAAGATGCCAAGAAAAGAATTTTGGGGGCAAAATCCTTACTCAATAATTCGGGAGATAGTGGCGCAATAAACGATATATCGTGATATCGTAAGGCAAATGTGCGATATAATTTGGGTTTAGTAATTTTGTGTAGACACACAGATAGAATTGGGCAGTAGTATAAAAACTTAGGTGTAAAAACGAGGGTATAAAAACGAGAGTATGAAAACGAGGGTATAAAAACAAGGGTAAAAAAGAAGGAGAATGCCGACCAGCAGCTAGGTAGTATCCTCTATCAAAAGATTAAATATTATCTGGATAGACCTTTCAAAGGATTTGAAAGATTCTGTATGACGGTTGAAAGCTTTTTTCAATTGCCTGTTGATGTTTTTAGCAGATGCTCCTTGTGATATCATGCGTTTGAAGAATTGCTTTGCTCTTGATAAAAAATCAACGAAGAGTAGAGTGCTGTGCGCTATGCGTAGCAGCTCTGACATGATTGCATATATGATTGCATGTATATATATATAGTGAAGATAGTACATGTAGGGGACAAGAGAAGTTATTTTTTGAATTTTATTTTGTTTTGCAATTTTTATTTTGTTTTTTTTGAATTCGTACATGAAATGCATGGTAGAATTCTCATTTTTTATTTTATTTTATATTTGGGAGTAATCATTCTGGAGAGAGTATAGTTAGTAGGAAGAGTTTTTAGGGAGAAAAGTGTGCCGGATAGGTGAAGAATATGTCAAGTGAAATCGCAATCACCACGAAATAAAAGTGAAT
>JAUELI010002350.1:0-10070 GCA_031471325.1 Catablema vesicarium
CGAAATATGAACTTTCAACGCAAACTATAGTGAGGTTGTAGCTTTTTATTTGTATATTTATACTGATAATTGCTAAAAAAATAGTTTTAAACTATATTCTCTAGACTTGTGTTCCCCTTTAAGTTAAAAGTCTCAAATAAGTAAAATATGATGAGAAATTGAGAAAATATTCTATGTGAAACAAAATAATTTAAAAAAATAATGAGTTGTTTGAAAAAAGAAAAAAGTACTAGAAAACGCATTGCTTACTTATTTTGCGATACTTTTATATAAATGCAGCTTGTTTAACATACAGTCCTGATATTACAACCTATTAACCAAAGGGATGGAATACACTACAATTCCAGAACAGAATAATACATTAAATAAATATTTAAATAAATCCACGGATAACCTCTATGTCAACACAGCAAACGATAACGATGATAAGGAAAAACTTTTATTAAGCAAGCAGTTATTATTACTTACTGCACAGTGTGAAATACTGTCGAATACGGTCCCGTATTATTCCCGTATTATTCTGTAGTATTTCACACTGTGTTTTTTTCTATTTATTTATATAAGGTCGGAAAAAACTGAAATTTCCTGTTAGAACTTAAATGCTGCCACTTTTTTTGAAAAAGATATAGAGCACTCTACTGCGAGCAAAGAAGATTGCACAAGAATATCTATTTATCTGTGGATTTTGTTGGTCCCGTTTTATAAACTTACTTTAGAATAACATTCATGCCTTTCCAAATAATTAGTTATTACAGTGAGACGTGTCACCCTTTCTCACATTATTGATGTAGTAATTACAATAACTAGATGTTTCACACTCTTTGCAACACCAGTTAAAAGGGTCCACGTCAAGATTTTTATGTGTAAATACAGACGTAGAATGGCCTTTATCAGGTGTTCCAGCACCAGGGTTTCCTGCAGGAATAATATTACCGTTTTGAAAGTAGCAACATTGTTGCCCAGCACCATAATCATTTGCATTTATTGACCTCATGCACCCGTTAGCACCAGGATGGTACTTCCAACATAGATTTGCAAAATTACTCGAACAAAAGGGATCGGTATCCCATGATCTATTAGAAGGGTTGTCGATTGGAGTTACAGCGTATACATTACCAAATGATGCTCGACATGGACATTTAAATTTTTTATTCAAATCTTTTAGCCAATCAGTGTTCTTCTTTTCTTCGTCATACCAATTTTTACATTTTTGGCAAGGGCAACTATTTGAGTTAAAATACTCATAATACTTTTTCTTTCGACAATAGTTATTCGCCCAATAACATGACTCTCCATTGGAACATGATAAGCAATCATTGTGACAGTGGCACTCTTTTCCCGTAGCAACGATAGGACAATTTGCTTCGACTATTAGTAACGCTGATTTTCCCGCCGCATAGTCATAATCACTTTCAGAATGTCGACCTAACAGTCGTTGCGGATCTTGTACTCTTGCTAATAAATCGCCACCTTTCTGAATGACCTGAACATTTGCTGTGTAGTCATAATCAGGAGTTGAATAGATTGATGCAACATGTTGAACGGTAATAAGATATCTTCCAGTATTAAATATGTATACACCAGTTCCAACTAAGCCAAATCCTGGAGATTGGTGTGAAATTGTTCCAATATTCATTACATATCTTTCCGAATGGCTACCACTATGATCTCCAATCGTTAATTTTATTGTTACAGTTTGAACTGAGTCATCTTTTCTACCTTGATCACTTGGATCGTTTGGATCGGATCCTATTGTTACCTCTTTTCCATCATTTACTCCATCACCATCTGTGTCTGAGTTTTTGGGATTAGTATGTAATATTTGTTCTTTCAGGTTAGACAGGCCATCGAAATCGTCATCAGCATTAGAATCATCTGGTTTGACTGCATTCATTTCATTAAAAAATTCGAATCCATCAAGAAGAAGATCTCCATCTGTATCTGGATTTTTAGGATCAGTACCAATTGAAGACACTTTGACCGTATTTCTTCTTTTTCTATTCTGTAGAGTGGATGTGTTAAACAAATTTAAATCTCCGTAATATTCAACAAGGTTAACAAGACCATCATTATCAAAGTCCATCAAATATAGATCCTCGCCTGTGTTGTTAACACCGATCTTTAGAAACACCCAGTCATCCCAAAATTCTGGTTTTTTAATCTTGCAGAAATTGTTTACAAAAAATATTCGATTGTTAGAAGGTATATCACTGTATGTCACTGTTTCAGACAGTAAAAGCTTACATTTTGTTGGAAAACATTCTTGGCTATTGATGCAAATTTTATCTGTGTATTTTAGAGGAACTTCTACATGTATATGTGGTTTAGAACAATCTGAAGGAATCGTAAATACAGCTGCAGTACAAAGCAGTAAGGTAACCAATACTAAACTATACCGATTGCTGGTAAATAAACAAGCGATGGTCAATAAAAAGGTAGTCGTCGTCAATGCAATCTTTCTATCCAATGATGAGGAACTATCGTTGCTATCGCTGCTTGGTTTTGACGAACTATCGTTGCTATCGCTACTTAGTTTTGACGATGTAACATTAACCTCTAACTTTCCATCTTGATAACTTGTTGTCACTGATATGTCATTGGTGTGAGTAAATGTTAGATTGCTTGTTCCTCGAATGTATTCGTACGATACTGTGATACCTTTAGGATGCTTTAGATGAACTGTTTGTACTTGTTGACCATGCTCAACAGTTGATTTCCAACTGCAATTTTGAGAATCAACTTCAGAATAAAACTGTTGTAATAGTAGCAGGAATAGATATCTAGATAAAGACTGTCAAACAGTACTGAGATCAAAGAAGTTTAAAAAGAGAAGGAATGACAACTACGGATAATACTATTATTTCTCTATTCAAATTTTAATTTTTTCCACGTGCTTCAAAACAGGGCTTGTTACTCGGTCCAGCCTTTTTTGCGCTGAATTCGGTAATTTTCTCCTATGACGAGTTTATTAATAAATAATCCCGACAATTTCAACAACTCTCTAATGTAATTTCTGCTAAGAAACACGAATCAACCCACAAACGATTGGGTATCTAAGAAACTTTAACGAATTGTGAATGTTTTGCCGTTGGAATTTCATCATGAACACTTATTAAACAGAATTTAAGACAAATTTGGTGAATGTGGTTGATTTTAGTTTGAAAAAAGTGTACCAAACGTTAGTTGATTATTCAACATGTTAGCATGAATAAATCTCGTTTTGCCTGACTCAAAATGTGTAGTTAAGTAAATGTATTTAACGTTTTTCAACAATTCTAAGTCAGGTATCAAAGAGTTCCTACATTATCTTACCAGAAATACCATGAGTTTTTTTTTGCCAACATTTTGTTTATATTTGATTCATCAACAGGGTTTCCGTAGGTTTTCGGTTAAATACGAGCAGATATGTATAATGTCGGAGAGTTTTCAGTTGAAAACTAGCAGATATGGGAAATGTCATTTCTCAAAATTTGATATGATATGGACGTTTTAGGAGTAGAGCTAAAGAAATGTTTACAAAATTCTGGGTTTTTTGATTTAGCGACTTATAATTGATGCAATCTATCATAATTCAAAACAAGTGCGTTCTTTTGAAAGAAATAATAGTATGAATACCTCATAGTATCCACGGGGAATTTGAATTCGAGAACCATTAAAATATAAGCAATTAATAACAAGGCTTATTTCTAAAGAACCTATAAAGTTGTCGTTCCTTCTCTTTTTAAACTTCCTTGCTGAGATAAACCTTCTAATGCATAAGATTCAAAGTTTTAGTGCTAATGTGTTTACTAATCATGATGGATATGAAAACTACTAAGCTATGTATGAAGTAATTTTCACAGTGTGAAATACTACCGAATACGATCCCGTATATTCCCGTAAATGGACAGCGTATTGACTTATAAGGCAATACACAGTCCGTATACGAGAATATACGGGACCGTATTTGGTAGTATTTCACACTGTGAAGGTTTGAAATAATTTTACTTACACTTTTCCCTTCATAGTCTAATCTGCTTAAGAAAACTGACAGATAAATAAAATAGGATAAAATCTTCTCTCTGTTGTTTTGAACATGCGTTTTGGAATGTATAGCTAAATAACCTCTTATATATCTTTATAAAAATATATAAAAAACTAAAGATACCCCCTGAATAAAGTTTCTTTTTAATTAGTATATCTATTAAACCGAAAACCTGTTCAGAGTTCTCAAAGTAACCTGAACAAGGTTATATCAAACGTTGTTGTAAGGTTATTTTGCGGACTTTAAACAGGTTCATAATGTTAGTTTCTCTTTCATAGATCAGTTAATCGCTTGATAGAAAGACTGTATTGCTGTTCATAAAACACCCTGGAGTGCTCATTAAAGAATTAAAAATGTTACCCATGACAATTTAAAATCAGGAAGGGTAAGCTAAAAACCTAGAAGCTAAACAAAATTGATTGGTCAATTTCTCCATAAATGTTTTTTTATTGGGTGTTTATTAGCAGCAAAACATTGAAATAATTCAAGTTTGTTAAGATAAAATCCCCCTTAAAGATTAAAATTTCGGTATTAAGTAAGAATAAGCTTGGTGGAGGAGAGATATTTGGAACATAGATTCAGGTTCTATAGCCTGAATCTATGCTCAAATGTCTCTCCTCCACATATGACATTTATATTTCACAGATAAACAACATTATGAGTAGTAAGTGTAATGGATATTGACTTTGGAGTTAAAATTAAAATTCTAATCTCCTAGAAAAGTTGGGTGTTGTCTCCGGAATAATTATAAACGCAAATAAATTTGAACCTACAAGAAAACGTTTGAAGAACCAAGGAAGTTTAAACTTCCTTGGAAGAACCAAAACAAACGATCAGGATTAGCTATTGATATTTTTATACCTTAACCCTAATGTGCATGGGGTGGATGAGGTAGCGTTTGAGCATGGGGGGGGGGGGGGCGAGGAATTCCAAACCACTAATGCCATTGACTTGAGACTTTGCACAATTGAACCTATCCTTCATCTTTGATTTTCAAAAAAAAATCAAAAAGGCCCCATTATTATTGATGACGTCATCATTCACTTGATGATCGATTGAGAATTTTTTTGAAAAATTCGGCAATTTTCAAAATAGAATTGAAGTTTTTTCTAGGTGAGGAAATATTAAGGTCTGTTTGATGTTTTCACCTTGTATTATGATGGTGAACTTAAGTTTATATAGTTTATGCCAACATGGGGTAAATCCCCCCCCCCCCCCCCTTCCCCCATGCACAATAGGATTAAACCAGGCTGATGAAAACCCTCCTAGCTCAAACCAGGGAGGTTATGCTAAGGTCTAAGTTCAAACTCGAATCCAGCACCTTTTGCTTCTAGAGCGCTGGGTTCGAGTTTGGGTCTAAGTTATCTATTGGTTTATAAAGTAGACATATATTTTCTCACTATCTTCGGTTCTCAAGAAAGTTCAAAAAGAGTAAACTTTAAACTTCCTCGGTGTTCTTATTCCATTCATAATAGAGTTCTAAGAAAGATTATATTTGTAATAGCTAAAATAGGAAGCATAGTAATCATATAGTGTTTTGAATTAATACATCTATAACGATCACATTCGAGATTAAAAAGACAGACCAGTTTTAGTCGGTTTTCGGAAACGGGTTATCGGAATTTACGGCACGGGATGAAATTTGAATCCGACTAAATCTAGTTTAGCAAAAGAAGAAAAGTTGACAGGCAATAAAATATATATTCCCAAGGCTTCTTCTCTATCGACGTCCTGGGAATAAATTCCAACTGGAAAGTAGTGGTGAAGAAGTGACAAAACGAGAACGAATATAAGAACAATGCAATGAAAACCATTACATAAAAAGAGTCCAAAAACTCGCCATTGGCGAGTGCTATAAATTATAACCCGCAATAATAAACTTGAAACCAGGAAAATTGACTTCAGCCTCAAAGTTCTTATTTTAATTTAATTTATAATTTCAGCCTTACTTTTTTGTTTTCCCTCCCGTGTCCAGTATCACACCCGTATTCATACTTCCATATAAAGCACATATAATTTTTTTATGTATTAAGGATATACCAAATTTTGGAATTTTAATTTTTTTTATGTCAAATAAAAGCTGGGAACCTGAAGAATATTTATTTGTTATACAAAAAATATGAATTAAAATAGAAAACCTCTTGATAAAAAAACACATAAATCTCTAAGTTTTAAATATACAGACGCTAATTTGCATTTTGCAAATAGTTGAATTAGTCACCCTGACTGAGTACATGCTCTGGTCATGTAATTCATGGATAACCACACCACCTTTTCGTGAAGAATCCAAAAAAATGGCAAAACACAAAAAATATTAAAAAAAACAAGCTAAACATTGGTACTTGGAAAGTGCGTACTTTTAAACCAGGATTTTAAAATTGACAACCTACTAGTTGCGATGACAAGACTGAAAAACATCCTAGGGTTTGCTGAAACACATTGGAAAACTAAAATATCTGACGTTTTCGATGGCATCATTCATTCCGGCAGAATAGCATCCATCGTCAAGGAGTCTATTATATTCGATTCGATCATTTCTGAATGCCTGACAAGCTCTGATATCACAGAGAATGATAAGTGTTACACTAGACACTGATGATAAACCACTACAACTTCCAAGTCTAGGCAACTGATTCCAGCTACAGTGATTTCAAAATTGACCTTTTATATGAGGATTTACACGATAGAGTCAGTCAACTATCTAGGAATTTTCCTGGGTAATTGACTGACTTGATCGCGTAAATCTTCGTATGTAAGGTCAATAAGCAAATACATGATTCTTGATTACTTCAATGCTAAGGTTGGTAAGGCTTATGCAAATTGACCAGAAGTTGCTGGTAAATTTTTGTAGGGGAAGGTAATAACAATGGTAAAAGTCACTGCGTGAAATACTACCGAATACGGTCCCGTATATTTCCATATACGGAGGGTGTATGGTCTCGTAAGTCAATACGCAGTCCGTGTACGGGAATATACGGGATCGTATTCGGCAGTATTTCACGCTGTGAGTACAATTCAGTTCAATAAACAACCTCGCAATTAACACTGCATACAAATATAAAAATAATAAGAAAGTAACCTGGATATCTTCAGACGGTCTAGTAAGAAATAGAATAGACTAAAGTATCATGCAACAGAAACATAAACGACATATGAAGAACTGTCCCGTTTATAACTCTGCTGATCTTGGATCTGATCACGCATTGTTGATGTCAACATTTGTGTTTAAAATCCCTAAAAAAAAATCTGCGACAACATTGTCCTGGAAATTTGACACTGATAACTTAGGAGACCCATATGTTATAGACATATTCAAAGTTAGATTCGGAGGAGCAATTGAACCACTCCTACATTTAGACATATCAGTGGACAATCTTTATGACAGCTTTAAGTCTACAACAAATACTGTCAAAAGAAATCCTTGGACATCTGAAAAGTAAACAAGTAAATGGTATGGTGGTAGATCTTTGCAGCCTTTGTGAATTAAAGAGAAATGCCATACTGAAATATGTAAGGTGACGATATTCTTGTTGGAGTTGGCCTGCTTTAGAGTGCTCCTTAATAAAGATGGTTAAAAAAAGCTGTAAAACAACTGAAAGCTGATAACTTAGAGAATAAGATTGGAACCTTGAAGAGGACTTCACACTCCCCAGCAGTAGAAATATTTTAGAAACCATTAGAGACATTGAAGGGAAACCTAAAAAGTCATTGGACAAACAGGGTACAAAGGACAGTTAAATTATTGAAGTATTAAACTGCTAGGAAGAACATTGCAAAAATCATCTTAATACTGCTTTCCCACATTACAAGGGCACTCTCTGAAATAACCTCAATACAGCCTATCAAAAATTCGAAAGCCGGATACAACTGAAGTTATCAAAGCAGTTGTTGGTGAACCAAATGGTAGATATGTTTGAAAATTATATTCCTAAAAGTTTGTAATGAAGAGAAAACACACAAAGACTGGTCATGTATGTATGTTGATAAATCCAATACACAAAAAGGAGGCAAACTTGACATCGTAAACTATCTGGCCATTTTGCAAATCTCAATACTTAGAAAGATATTTCTGAAAGTATTGATACATAGAGGAACAGTTGACGCAATCTTTATGGTCAAAAAAGTAATGGAAAAGGCAAAAGAAAGGAAAGTGACTCTCCATTATAACTTTATTGACTCCAAAGCTCCAAAGCAGCTTTTGGCACCGTATGGCGATGAGATCCATTGACGAAAAGATTGTGAACATAATAGAACATTTATATTACAGCCTAGAATTGCTGTTGTCCTTATTGGGCAAGCTGGTTTGGAGGTAAAGTTGGAGTGCTTCAAGGCTGCCTTCTACCTTTTTAATTATTCCTCGAATTGGTTATGAAAGAACTGAAAAGCATAACCCAATTGCTATGTCTCTCAACGATGAGATGTCAACAGATATTCGATACGCCAACTACACGACCCTAATTGCAGCAATATTTGAATGTGCCTTTATACGGGTGGTTTTATATTCGGGGGGGGGCGTATATTTGGATGTATACGCGGTATTTTCTGTTTTTATTCTAATTAAAGGAAGATTAGCAGTAATCTTACTTTTGTTGCTGTTATATGGTATAATTAGAGGAAATTGATACCGAAGTGTTTTTCTTTTAAATTTTTAATTTTTGTAAGTAAATTTGTTAACTAAATATGGTTTGGAATGAAAGACGTATTTTACATTGAGTGGTCTGTAATTCGTTCAGCAACTGTGTCACAGGGTAGCACGAACCTGTTACGGCGTAGGCGGAATTCCAATCGTTGTTTGGGATCGTAGAGAGATGAAAGTTGGGTGTTTGAGGGGTCGCCACGAGGCGCTTGATGGTGCCAAAGCTTCTGCAATAGATAGACCTCTCTCTAGGAGAGTCTCTTCATACTGAAATGTGGGTTACCTTCTTGATTTGTTGGAGTTTCTTGTTTAGTCTCTGCTGTTAGAAGTAGTATCCCGTGTAGAGATGTTGTAGACACTTCTCAGAGGGAAAGCCATTTTTAGACATGAACAGCAGGAATTTAAACGTTTCCGGTCAGAAAGAAGCAGATTTGTAAACTAGTTTGATTTTCAGAGGCCAAGAAGGGATTTCCTAATAATACGTCGCTATTTGATAGGAGTAGCATTTCATTTCTGATGGGTAGGTTGAGTAAATATTTTGAGTTCCTGGATTCTATGGATGGTGTTCATAAACATGATCTAAGATCTAAGCGAAAAGATTGAATTTTGTTTATTGGGGTGTGTTCTTGTAGAGGGTGGGAGTCTGTAAATATCGTTGAAGTACTAAGGAGAAATAATAATTGCAAATATCGAATATGGAAAAATATTTTTGCGCATATAGATTCAGGCTATGATTCAGGCTATTTTGATCAACAATCTCTACATATTTGGCATTGAGTTTGCGCTTATACCCGACCTTGAGTAAATGGCGTTGTGTTGAAGTCTAGTGTCTAGCAATAAGCAATCACCGTGGAGGAGGGATATCTGAGTATCAGGCTTTATTTGCAATCATCTCAAAGACTGGATAAATGTTGGCTTTGTACTACTGTCTCCAAACGTCAAATAATAATAAAAAAGACTAAACAAAGGATAACGGAAAATAATCTAAAAAATAATAATAAAAAGGAGTTGATAACCACATAATATCCTTCGTTAAAAAAAAGTAATAAAACGAAATAATATAAAAATGTGAGTGATAACCAACACAAAAGCAATAAATCAAACAAAATAATAATACCGTGAAAATTAGGGATTTCTTCGAGAAAGCTGCTTTCTTTGTCGATTTCCACTCTCTTTTTTATCATTGTTACTTTCTGTGGTATATATTTTCAAAGATGTATAAGAGCGGCGTCATCTCTTATACTTTGATATTTTCAATTAAAATAATAGACAAGTACTTCATGTAAGACCCCATGTTATAGTCCTGACACGTCGTTGTATCTATGTCCTGAAGCATATATATGTGCGTCGTCGTCCGCAGGCACATCATATAAGAAATCAATGATATATCATATAATGAATCAAGGATAC
>JAUELI010002683.1:0-10057 GCA_031471325.1 Catablema vesicarium
CTTCAGATTCATAGAACATAATTACCTTACAAGGATTAATATTCGCATGGATTTTTTTTCGCGAATGCCGACCTTGAAAAATTTTGTGTGGATTTATTTTTGTGAAAGAACCAATCTTAAAAATTTCGCGTGGATAAATTTTCCCGAAGGAAGGATAACTAACAGGAAGGGAAAACATAAAAACAACAATTCTCGTTTATCCACACCCTTTTAGCTACATATTCTAAGCATGCGGATTACTTTTCTATGAAAATTAGTGAATGGAAAAATTTTGTTTGGATTAATTTTTGCGAATGGCAAGATCCAAAATTTTAAAGTAATCCACGTAAGGTACACTACAAGTGTTAAAATAAGTAGAAATAACCTTTGTGGAGAAGTGATTTTTGAGCATACATTCAGTCAAAATCCACATGGCCTGAATATATGCTCGAAGATCTCTCCTTCAAATTTGGTATTTACAGCTATTTTATACCATGCGCTATAAACGTTATTAGTTCAGGTTGATCTGACATTTCTATTTTGATGTCAATCCAACATTAATCGAACGTTGAAGACGTTGATCCAATGTAAAATGCTTACTAGTATGATCACAGTCAACATAAATATTGATTGACTAAATCCTTTGTCCCAGATTTTTTTTTCTGGTTCCTTCTTCATAACACCTACCTATCCTCAATTTCCTTTGATGGTGATAACTAAATAAAATGAAACAGAACTGCTGAACTAAATTAAAAATAACTTACTCCAGCTAGAAAACTCCCATTTCATTTCCACATAAAAATCATCTGCCTAAAAGAATAAAGATATTTTTAAACATAGAGTACCAGTGCAGTGCGGTTAAAACAAAAAGAGTTCAATGTATATTTTTATAATAATTCATAATTTATTATCAACTCTATGCATGCATTTTTGTTGTTGTTGTTGTTTCACTGGCTTTTATTTTCAACATTTTTCGTCAGATCCATAATCCTCGGAGAACTTGTAAAACAATTACATAAATAATACATCAAAGGGATTATTTCATACCTCTTCAAGTGCTTCTAAAATATCTGTAATTCCCCCTGATTTCTGTGTGAATCTTTGATATTCTCTATGTTGGATAAGCAAACCAATCAATTCTGGATCTCCAGTACTTACTCCTTCTTGTGTTACTAAATGATAAAATCAATCATTACTTAAAAACTCAATTAAAAAATAAGCGGAAAATAGACCCACTTTGTGTTCAAACATATCCCTTCCACATTTGAAATGAGTGAACAAAACTGCAACCAAGACAAAAAAATATACAGAGTTTGAAAATACTGTGAATACCAAATTTGGAGGAGAGATATTTGAGCAAAGATTCAGGCTACATCTCTTGAATCTATATGCTCAAAAATCACTCCTCTACTGAGCTTATTATATAACAGTACCATTCCACCCTTGTTTATCAGCAGCAGATGCATCACAAGAGTATTTTAACAATGTTTTGACTGACTCTACAAAATTTAATGCAACAGCCAACAGTAAAGGAGTACGGCCATGCGGATCCTGAAGTTCTGTATTGTACTATAAAAAAAGAATCAAATAGGCATATATAACAGGGTACAAATTAACTGTAAATACCAAATGTGGAGGAGATTTTGAGCATAGATTAAAGCCTGAATCTATGCTCAAAAATCGCTCCTCCACCAAGCTTATTTTAACTTAATTCGACCTTTGTATAAGTAGTTTTTAAAATACACATAAATAATGGATATAGAAGAAAGAGTATACTTGCAAAGATTTTATATATATATATACTTTTAAAAAGCATATTTGAACAATTAGCTTTAGCATCGAACTTGTTTTATAATGTTCCAGGGTGTTTGTTGCAGGTAAGAAAAGACTATATAAAAGGTTTTCTATCTTTTAAATGAAATTCTCTTGAAAATGCGCGCCAACAACTTGTTCTGTATACAGTGTTGAAAATAAGTGCAAATAATCACATGGAACGAATTAAGTAAGAATAAGCTTGGTGGAGGAGAGATATTTGAACATAAATTCAGGCTATGAAGCCTGAATCTATGCTCAAATATCTCTCCTCCACATTTGATATTTACAGGAAAGATTTTTGAGTATTGCTTCACGCCATTATTTATTCAAACTTTGAACCCTGGTATATGCGGCACACTTTTTTATATAAGAGGATTTCGGAATTGGGGCTAGCTGTTCTTACAAATATCTTGCCATTTTGAGGTCTAGATTTGCACAATTTTTAAGCTAGTTCCACTCCAGTATACTAAATGGTATTTTTGTTAGTACACTTGTGTTTTAAATGAAAACTTTGTGTTATTTTAAGTTTTGAGAAAATTCCGGTCTTAGTTTGTTCTTTAGCTTGTTTTCAAAGTTTAGCAAAATTTGAGACAACTAGTGTTATATGATGAATATAAACTAAACTATAATGGAATGAATGTATATAGTTTGTATATATATTATATTTATATAAACTAGATACACAAAATTATTATTGAATATAGGAACCTACTAATTTTGTTTCTAATAATTCATCTAACTTTTGAGTGTTATCATTCCAAACACATGAATGCAGTGGGAATTTTTCAATAATTTCTTCTTCAGTAAACTCAAGAATACTCAAGTCAGCCATATCTAGAACATTAAACAAATATCACAAAGTTATACTGTATTATATCCACTTAGTGTCACCAATAGTTTTTTCACAATGTATGCATTCAATGAGTGCAGCCATTTATTATTTCAAATCTTATTCTACGTCTTCTTTCGAAGCAATATTTCTTAACTTGACAGCAATAAAATACTCAGTACAATTTATAATATGAACGGTCAAAATAACTAAAAAGCTTAGTGAGGGAATGATTTGTAAAGCAAAGAAATCACAAATTTTTACTTTTATTTTCAATTTGAAAATTTTTTACATAGAATTTAAATATCGGAGGATAATAATTTAATAATTTGAATACTTTACTATAACTAGCTCAGTGTGAAACGCGTGGAGTGACCGCCTTCGGGCCATCTATGTCTGAACTGTCTGAAGAGTCAGAAAAATATGACACATTCGTAAAAAAATTTCACATTTTAAGTTTAGCGATTAATCAAAAGAAAATTGCGCAAACAATAACTAAAATTTATTATAACCAGCATTTTTTTTGAAGAGTGACAATAAGAAATAAGCCGAATCAACTCGTAAAATTACACCTGTGCAAATTTTTATGCGAAATTAAAGATGTATATGTCAATACAAAATTTAAACAAAAGCATTAATAAAGCATAACAATTTCCGACTCTGAGTTACAACCAGGACTGGAAAACAATATGTGGAAAATAGCGAGAAATGGTGTAAGAACAAGCTTGTCAACTTTTCTTATCAGCAACCGAAACAGCTAAAAATAAATGGATTTTTTCTTGCTCATTAATTTGTTTGTTTTAATATTGAAAAAAAAATGAAGGCAAAATACAAATCATCGGAAAATGTATTAGGAAGTAAATGTGAAAAATACATTAGTGAAAGTAATATTTATAAAAAACAAATCTGTATACTGTATAAATTATTTCTATTTCTCTAAATCAGAAATTTTTTATTCTTGACAATATGATTTGATATCACTTATTGTTCAAGGTCTAAATTATTGCATATCTTTACAGTACAGTATCTTTAAATACATTATACACATATTTTGTTCTATAGCAAACTTATTTAAGTACTGGTTATCACATAGTGCTGAGAAAAATATGGTTGATATTTTTTGAATTTCAATTTTTTTGCTACTTATTTCACGAGCCTTGTAGGCGAGTGAAATAAGTAGCAAAAATATAGAAACGAGAAACATATCTGCCTATTTTTCGAGGCGTTGTGCGATAACTAGTTTATCATTAGCACAAAATAAAATTAGGAAACCTAATAAAAATTTCAAAAACACAATAGAGAAGAATATAATGTTCGATATTTTTATTCAAATAATATACAAAAACAAAACAAACTTTTTTATAATTTTTCAAACAACAAATTTTTAACAGCCACTTTGAAACAAACTTGTTTATCGGACAAGAGTAGTTTTATTGTTCTTGCGACGAATCACTGGAATAAATTATTCTTTTTAAACGTTTTCTTGGATAAATAGACATACTTTGTTTGTTGCAACGTTTTACTAGTACAAAACAAAAGTTGGATTGGTGATATTTTGTAGAGAAATTAAGGTGTTGGACAAAAAAGAACGGTATTTGTAGTTGTTTGTTGCTGTAATTCATCACCGCTATATCATATGCATCTAATACCCAGCTTTTGTATTATTGTGACCAAGTTCTCAATCATCCTCTTCATGGGTGTTGCTGCGTGCTGGGTATTTCACACCCATATAAGCATAACTGTTGTTTTGAATCAGATGTGTGTTATTAGATTGACAATAAGTAATAAGAGAAAGATAAAATCATTAAATTGAACAAAAATTTGAAGACTAACAGGACGTTTTAAAATATAAAGATTTTACTTAGAATTTGGTACAGAATTTTTGCAAAAAAAAGCCACAAAATCACACAAAAGCACCAACAAAAAACTAAAACATAAGATTATTGTTTCTAACTAGAATGTACCCCAACTAAAGTAAAATAGATTTTATAAATAATTTTCTTTTCTCATGTTTTTATTTTGCGTTGCGAAGTGACACTGCCTCAATCCGCCATTATGGATTATTTTCTTATATTTCTCACTCAAAATATAAGAAATTACACCTGCATTGAAAAATATGACATTTATGCACTCTGTATTAGCCAGTTAAATTTGAGTATTTCGGAGAGCTAATGATAAAAAAACTATATACTCCTCAGAATTAGTAACCTGTATCAAGGTTATGTGTTTAACTTCCTTGTTAAAAAAGCGATGATTTGTAACCCTTTGGCTTCTGTGTTGATCTGTACTAAAAACAGGGAACCATGTATCAACTTGCATGCTCTGCACACTGAAAAAGTTACACCATGCACACAGAATTACGTTTGATCCTTGGATTGGAAATTATATATATATATATATATATACACTTAACTTCTTTGCCCTTCTTTCTCTTCTTTCTTTATATCATTTTTATGAAAATTATAGCTATATAAAGCTACTTTCAACGGTTTATTCTATAATAAAGATATATTGCTAGATCAAACGTGTTCCATAATAAATATATAATTTACATTTAATTAACATCAATTCCACAAGAGAAGAAAAGCAAGAGGAGACAATCCAGAGGCATATCCAGACCAGGTTGGGGAAAAATACTTTGGTATCTTCAGCATTGTAACCCAGGAAAAGACTTAATTGATTTGTGTTTCTTTTTAGCTAGCTATAAATCGAAACTTAAATATTCAAGTTTTTTAAAAAAAATGTGTCCTCTCTCGATTTTTAACATGGCGAGTTTTCGACAACTCCTCTTTCTTTTCCTGTAATATAAAATATATAAATCTATAGCTTTAATATAACAAACATACCTTCTTCGCTACTCCACAATAATAACGATTGCAGTCCGATTTATTTTGCTAAAATCTTTGAATGTCTGATCACTTTTTATGTTTGTTTTGTTCTCTTTCGATTTCAATATTGGTGCAAGTAGAATGTTTCGAATTGATATCTCAGTAGGCCAACTACACTAAAATTTAACCAGAGACTGTTATCAGGGTGATTTAGGTTATTGAGAAATTTCGTATGATTGACCAACTTGGTACTTACAGATATACCGTAAACATCAGAGCTGCAGTGAAACCATTGGGAAGGGCAGCCGATTTCCTTGGTAGAATTCTTGTAAGAATACATACGTCAAAATGCCTGTAAGTATTTGTTATTTTATAGTTTTTCGTGTGTATTTCTAGTGTCGCTAAACCCAGAATCCAATTTTTAGTAAAAATATCCCTTGATCTGCTATTTGCCTATATTTTGCTAGCTATATAGTTTTTATTCTATCCGTAAATGAACATTTTTTTTCAACACAGGAAAAACTAAACCTAAACCAACTATTTTTTCCACCACCAAAGTGTCTTTAATTTGTATTGGATCATATGCAGATATTATTACTTTAATTAGATAGAGATGCTTTTCATTTTTAAAACAAATTCAACCTTATCAATACAATACAGATTCAATGTTAGGCCGTTTTAAGAAACAGCAGGTAAAAAGATGGTGATAGGGTGAGCCAGGACATAAACTAATGTATACAGACCACAAATAAAATCACTTCTAGAGAAATAGTCGTTTTTTAAATCCTGAGAGTCAGGTTTTATAAGCCAATGAATGTTCAAAATGAAATGAAAAAAAAAGAAGAAAAAAGAAAAGGATTTCTTAAAATCCAACTTCTAGATTGGCTTAAAGGGATCCAGTGATTGGGGGTAAATATCCTATGACATTCCTTCATAATAGTAAATACATTGACATAGTTTATAAAGAATCAAATTACCTCACATGCGATACTCAACCACAACTATTTTTAACTTTCGGTTTGTTGTTCAGGAGCTCCGCTTCTTTTTCATCAAGACAGCAGTTAGAGTTGTATCCAGCCCTAACCGCGTGGAAGGTACCAATCCAAAATTATGCTGTCAACCCAAAAACTGAAAACGAACCGTATGAATTTTAAAATATTATTTTATTGTGATCACCAATTCAAGTATACTTGATATTTTTTTACCAAATTGGTGATCACAATAAAATAACACTATAGCATTCATACAGTTCATTTTCAGTTTTTAGTTTAATGACCATTTTTAGTACTATTCTGGATTTTAGAGCGAAATTTAAATGCGATTTGAAGTCATAACTGGGAAGAACGCAATGGGGGCGTTTTGCTAAAAACTTTGAATAAACAAGTCCAAAAAATTAGACTGCAATGAAAATAGATCATTCATAATTGCCCTAGTCTGTAAATTTGTGACAGCATTACTAGTAATCTAAGCCTTGACTCATGTACTTACAATCTGGTCAGTTATTTCTGTTTCAGAAGATCTACCAATCAAATAATCACACTCCCGCCAAGTATTAATGTCATACTGTCAAATATTACCCACAATCCTCAATTTTCAGGACATATTTTATTTATTCAGTACTAAACCAGGTAAAATTCAGAATTGAGGAGAAATAAAAAATTGCCAGAGTGATAAGGCTTACTGACTCGTAAGTAAAGTTCCCAATATTTTGGCCAACTCTCTGACAGATGACGTGAACAAATGCATTTTGTGGTTGCGACCTAAGTTTAATCTTTTAATCAATACAAATCCAACTACCAATAAAAATAATGATATATCGTTTCAATATATATCGTATATATAACTCTGAATGTTTTCAATTTTTTATTCTCTCTCTTGTATTGCTTCTAACATATTATCACTTTATACTCTAAAAAAAATTCTGTAAGGTGAGAAGACACACACAGATAAACGTTTGGAATGTCAACCAATATCTTTGTACTTTGAACACAGGCCTCATCTAGTTATTAGCCTTATTGGAACCAATAAGTTCTGTCAAACAAAATAATTAATTCTGTTCCATAATTTTACGTTAGCCTAACTCTCAGTTCTGTAATTCAGTTTTGTGTACATCAGCCCTTTGAATTCACTTTAATCAAGGTCGGTATTATTAGGAAAATCAGGTTTTAGATGTTTGTATTAGTCGAGCTAATTATCAGGAATCCGTAAAAGTGCCAAGAAATATTTACAATATTTACAGTATATATACATGATTTATCGAACAATACGTTTATTTATGGAAATTATTTATGTATTTGTAAACTATAGGACTGAATTAGTTGTCATAATTTTGTCAACAGATCAACATAATATTGAAAAGTTGATTTTTTCTTCTTGTTTTAATGGTACAGTATATACTAGATTATTATAATTTTCATTTTTAGGCTTACCATTCTAGTTTTGATAGTCCAACTCAGCTGTGTAAAATGGCTTTATTGCCTCTCAACACTAAATTTAAAGGACCTGCCCCTCCAGGAGGTAAGATTGTTTTATGGAATTCCAAGAGAGTAAGGTTTGGTGAACTAAATGCAGGTTTGGAAATATTTCATAATAATCTCTATGGTGGTGAGATGTAAAAATTCCTCTTCCACAGTGATTATTATTACAACACTAAGATATCTGGTGTGTTTGTGTTGGTCCATTCTTTTTAAAGGGGGTATAAACTAAGAATACTTTCGTCTTAATTTTTGCAAGTCTTAATTTCGCGAATTTCCCAATTTTTCAAAAAAATTGCAAAATTAAAAACCTGCAATTTTCACGTAACGTCCATACGCAAAATTCAAAACTCGCAAAAATTTTTCAAATGCAATGAAAAATTTGCAAAATGTCTCAAAATTTAATGAATCTTGCAATTTCCTGAGAAAGTAATTCGAAAGGGCGAAAACTACTAAAAACAACCCTTCTCTATCTCCTATTTTGAAGTAAAGTGCTTGAGTTTGGTCTGTTTTCAAAATTCATCTCGATTGTTTCTTTTGGCCTTCGCAAAAACCTGCGAAAAATTAAGACGAGTATTCAAGGTTGGAAATAAAATGTGGGGTACGAATTAACTGTAAATACCAAATGTGGAGGAGAGATATTTGAACATAGATTCAGCCTGAATCTATGCTCAAATATCTTTCTTCCACCAAGTTTATTCCTACTTAATTTGGTCCTTGAAATGTGGCTCTTAGATAGTCAAATACAGAAGTGTTATGTATTATTTGGCTGGTGAAAAATTCAAATAAGTGTATATTTGAATTTCCTATGTGATTGACACATTGTTGGGATAGTTACTACCATGATTTGAAATAAGCTACAGTAGTGATGGAACGGAGTGATGTTTTAGCATATTCAAACTAAATAACCTAAAAATCCCTTTTCTTCATGTTGTTTTTACAGATTTTTCAAATCTATCATTGTTATTGTTATCTTTAGATGGTCAGGCAGATATCATTGATGAAACACTACAGTATTTCAAAGCAAATGTATTTTTTAAAAATTATGAAATAAAGGTACAGTATATTTTTTTTATTTTTTGCTCCTGAGTTTCCAACCAAATCTAATTTTGTCATCAGGTCTTTTTAAAATTTGAAAAAAAGTATTATGAAGAAAAAACTTTGTTATTTTACCATGGTCACACCCCATAAATCATCTTTTGTAACACATCTGTGAAATTTTCTTATCTTTTTTATAGACAAATGCTGATCGTGTATTAATTTATTTGACATTATATGTAACAGAATGTTTGAAGAAATTACAAAAGGTATTGTTGGATATCCTATTGAAATGAAGTATACGTGCTGCCTTTATTGGAGCCTTTTTGCTGAAATTATATATAGACTAAAAACTACTTTCTTAAGGTCATCTTTTGAAGCTTGATTCACTAGTTGCATTTACGGGACTCTCAACACAGTTTGTTTTTTTACTCAGTTGGTTTTTGAATGAAGATATCAAAACTATAGAACGACAATGTAAAGTACTTTTGTGCGGTGAAACATTCAGTTCACATGATGGTGATTACAACTAGGGTTTGAAATAACTGGAAATACCAAATACGGAGGAGAGCGTTTTGAGCATAGATTCAGAACGTATAGTCCGAATCTATGCTCAAAAATCTCTTCTCCACTAAGCTTATTTTTACTTATTTCAGCTCTTGACAACATTTAGTAGCGCCAAGTGGTTTTTAGACCTACTGTATATATTGTGCGTGACTGAATAGTCAATTACATACAAAGTTGAAGGCCTAAAATAACTGTAAATACCAAATATGCAGGATAGAATTTATTGAGCAAAGATTCTGGCTATTTAGAAATAAAAAAATCACTTCACCACTGAGCTTATTTTTACTTATTTTTTGACCCTTGACCCTTGATCTAAACTCACAGCTGGTCTTGTAGTATGTTTCAGTGTTCGAAATAACAATAAATAATCACTGGAGGAGAGATATTTGAGCATTGATTCAGGCTAAATCAATGCTCAAATGTCTCTCCTCCATATTTGTGTTTACATGCAGTGTTAGAAATAATTGCAAAATAATTGTGAATAATCATAATAATATCAGATATTTTCAAGCATTGTTTCAGACTCC
>JAUELI010002793.1:0-10055 GCA_031471325.1 Catablema vesicarium
TGTTTTGAAGCTTTCATTAGTTCTATAATCAGCATAAAATAAACCACCAGAAAATCTATTGACTCATTTGCTATACTAAAGAGACACACTATGAGTAAATTGATTTTATGAAGAAAGTTATTGACTATGTTGATATATTTTTTGATTATTTTACAAACAAATATCATTACAAGTTTCTTGTAAAAACTATGTGCCTAATAACATCATCGATAAAAGTTTTTTGTATAGTCAGCACCACAGTAGTTGCCCATTGATTACTTCTATGTATGGCCATAACTTTACTTTATAAACCCCCGTCATTTTTTAACGTTTTCGACAAATTCGATTCAAATTCTCTGGTCTAAATTTTGACCAGAACATGCTAGAGCGCCTATGTAAAAATTTCCGATCAATTGCAAGATCCTAAACTAAAGTCGGTCTCTCATTTTCTTCTGTGCCGTGATTTTTTCCGTGCCGTAAAGGTGGCTTTACACTCGACCGAAATTTTTTCCGCACCGTAAAGTTGATTTTACACTCGACCGACTTTTCTAAAGTCTACCATTCACCAACCTCGTTCCCAAAACAACCATCATACCAAATATATACCCAAATCCCCATCATACCCAATCACCGGCGTATACCCAATATACCCAATATATCCATTAACACAATATACCCAACTTCGTCCACAGGGCCTTTTGTCTCTTCGTTGGCAATTTGCCCAAAAATACAGCGGAAAGAAACCCTGGGAACGAGGTTGCAGAAATATTCAATCACTCAATCACCAATCATACCCAATCAACCAATATACCCATATACCCAATCACCCAGTATACCCGATCTACCCAACTTACGTGCTTACGTGTTTTACGTGCTCAAAAGAATTTACGTGCTTTATGTGCTCGCGTGCTTTACGTAATTTTTTTTAGTTTTGAGTTTAGATAAATGTAATTTACGTGCTTTGCATTTTTACGTGCAAAATTAAATGTAATTGACGTTTTGGATTCTTACTGGCTATATGTCTTGACGTTATGACGTTAAAACAAGGTACATATGGTGGCGATTAAAGGCGCTGGGTTCGAGTTTGACATATGATTATATTTATCTACTTTTTTGAAAAAAAAAAAAATTCCAAAAAAAAGTTCAATTTTTTTTTAACACGTGAAGCACGTAACTCATCAGACTCCTAAAAATCCCATAAAATATCCTATTCATTTAAAATACAGGTGTTGAAATCTATATTTCTTAAGAAACTAATTAGTAATGTTCTGCAAATTCATTCGATTAGACCTTTTATACATAAAATTTCATCGAAAGATATTAATTGGTGTTTATAAATAAAATTTCAAGGAAATTTGGGAAAATTATACTGAATGTGAGTTACAAATAAGGATTTTCAATTCATCAAATAGTGGATTTTTTATTTTACAACATTTATAAAATACGTCTAAGAAGAAAAAAAAGATAAGGGAATAAGAAAATTCGATTATATAATTCATCTATAGGTCACAATTAGCAACAAAACAATATGTCACAGTGATTACATTGAATGATCTAATTGTTTAATATCTAATTATTTGCAAAAAATTGCATTACTATAGCCATATTATCTGTTTTATTTATGACAGTTAGCTCATATTCAGCATGTTTATTAGGCATATTTAGATTCTGCATAAAATTTCTTTTCCATTGATATATAATATCACAATATTTGAAAAATAAATATCTAATAGGGTGCACTTGATGTGGAACACCTAGTCCACTCGCATGTACCATCAAATGCTAAAAAACTTTATTTTATTTTTTTATTCCTTCCTTACTTTATTCAGGTTCCTTTACACCTATAAATGATCTTTATTACTTCCAATAGGGCTATCAGATTCCAAACTATCATCAAAAGAGCATACAAAAACTCTTTCTTCATCAGAAGATGTCATGAGTACATAATTATACAACTCGGAATCGTTTCTTTCTATAGTCGTTATATTTTTAATCACGTGACTTTAACAAACTGGTAATTTCGAGCTAAATATAAACTTTTAGAAGTTTTATTATCAATTATTTTGTCCAGGGTGAAGAAATACAAACCAATTGATGTCAATAAAAAAGGGAACTTTCAAAGAAGAAATAGCCGATTTCCGCCAAAAAACTCCTTTTCAGATGAAAAAGAGGTTATAGAAAATTTCCTGTTCATAGAAAATAAAATTTTGTTTGAAGCAATGAAACTATAGTTATTTATTCTTAAAGGAGAACTAACGGCAGCATATCAAGTTGATCTAAAATCGTTCATCATGGTATGAAATACCTTACTGTCAATCTGTTTTTATATAAAATTGCCTAATTCGAGAGATATAGCCCCAAAAAGATCATTACGTCATCGCAAAGATCACTCATTTTGTGAGTGATCCTGTTCGTTAATAAATCATCTATGACACTTTTTTTCCGCAGCTTTATAAACAAAATATAAGAAATCGTCTTTGTAATCACTAAAAACTAGCAACAAGAAATACTGTTTTGTAGACTAACTGAACAAAAGTTGAACAAATTTCTTCATCCATATAATAGTGCTATACTATAATGAAATATATGCCTTAACAAAACCACCTGCTTTATATAAAAAGTAAAAAATTGGTTTAAAAAATGTAAAAGTGCGTTCCTTAGTCCGCCTTGGGAGTAATTGACCAAAAGTCTGTGGCGTCATCAGACCCCAACCACAGAGTTTGTACCGTTTTCTACCCAAAGTTCAAAGGTCGTGATAGACTCAAGAGCACTTTGATCTGGGGTGAACGGCTGGTCAATGGGTGGGATGTATTAAAAAGAAATAAACTGAAACTGACCTGTCTTTGCGAATTTAAATGTGGGACCCATAATTTATCGTCGGTACGGAGAAGATGTGTATTTAAGGCTGCATGAGAAGGCAAAAGGAAATCAGAGCCATGTGCACCCGAGATGATTTAATGTAAGTCACGTGATCGTTTTGATTGGTTAATCCTAGGTGGATGAAGGAATTTGATTGGAGGAATGGGACGCCCTGGGTGGTAATTATTTTTTTGGTAGAGGGCATATACCAAATTGGGGTGGAGGATAAATAAAAACATTTACGTGGGGAAGAAGCTGCCCCACTCATGTACAAGAAGGGGCGTGGATAGGTGGGAGGAATGTAAGCAATTTTCTTCCCAGAGCTCTTAGTGCTGTTGGGAGTTTGTGAGCAGACCAGGGAGAGTTTATTGACTGAACTTCGCTGTGGAGGAGCTATATAGTATCGTAGTCGAAACATGGGAGAAGTCACATATTCATGCGACGTACACCAACCTCATTCCCAGGGCATTTTTCTTTCCAAAATCGGAAAATAGCCAATTCCGATTTTTGAAAGAGAAGAGATCCGGGGAACGAAGTTGGACGTACTCATATAAAGCACAATAAAAGAACCTCGGAATAAGTGAAAATGGCTAACGGAGGAGTGACTCTCGAGCATAAAATAAGGCTGCACAACCCGAATCTATGCTTAAAAATCTCCCCTCATATCCACAGTATAGTGAACCTAATGGCCGTCAAATAACGTGTTACATGAATAAAAATTGCTGTTACAACACCCCTTCTCCTCTACATACTCCCATCCGCAGAGAACATGGTCCATAGTAATACACAAACTAGTGAAAATGGGTGAAGGCCCTAGTACAAGAAATAATGGGCTAGGTGGAAAGGAGACTCTTAGGCATAGGCTCAGGGTGCCTAGAGAGTCCATGCTAAAAATCTCTCCTCCACCCATGGTTTGACAGTATTAATGAACCTAAGAATGTAAAATAATGTGTAAATGTATATATGTAAAGTCCCTAATAATCATATACAATACTATACTGGGGAGATTAAACAAATTAGATATGATTG
The DNA here is from genome assembly GCA_031471325.1 of Catablema vesicarium. Lineage (NCBI taxonomy): Eukaryota > Metazoa > Cnidaria > Hydrozoa > Anthoathecata > Pandeidae > Catablema > Catablema vesicarium. The sequence continues at coordinate 3,868 of JAUELI010002793.1, forward strand.
GATACCCTGTCAGTGTGTGAGGTGGGAACAATGCAAAAAATGACAATGTGAGTAAGAGTGTAAACAAGCTATAATATATATATTTAAATCTAAATTTGTCAGATGTTGATAGGTATGCTCTGCTGTAGCTTTGCTGTTATCAGGGTAGTCAGGATGTATTGTGGTTTTTTCTTTCAGGAGTTTTCTAACGTAGCAATAAAGGCTTTAATATAAGCTAGAATTCATTGGTGTTCATGATATGTAAATAAAACCTTCTGTTAGATGATCAGAATAAATCCAATGGTTTGTGCTTATAAAGTGTAAAGATGGTGTATATGCTATATTTATCTTGTAGTAGTATAAATAATGTAACATTCAAAGTCATAGTGAGTCAGGATTTATTGGTGTAAATAACATATTGGATTTTGTGTCATGGTAATAAGAGTAAGAATAAGTCTAGTAGTACAGAGTAAGCGTTGTAGGAATGCATAATAGATGGTGTTGCTGTTCTCAGGGTAGTCAGGATGTATTGTTGGTGTTTCTTGCAGGATATTTGGTAACCTGACGTAGGAGTGCCTCTCTCTCATGGGGTTGATTTCTGCTAACAGTTTCAAAATTGTGGTGTAGTCTGATCCATGTATCGTGTGAAGAGTCTTTTGTTGTTTGAGGTGAGGGACATTAAGTTGTTGTTGAGTGTTATAACCGCTGAATAGGTCTTACCTGGGAGTGGGTTAGTGAGTTATCTTCATGGTAGAAGGTACCAAGGTTTAATAACCTAGATTTAATATTTCTAATCCCTTGGGTGGGTCTAAAATGTTGGTAAGAGTAAGGGGTCCAGAGGGTCATCAGTTTTGGTTTTGGTGCTAACTAAAATGTCTTTAAAATTCTTATTGCGTTTGGTTGCTAGAAGAGGAGATGCAGGGAAATTCTGGGTGAGGGTGCTGTCACTGGTGATAAGTGACCGATGTGAGTTTGGAACTTACATAATATTATAACTATGTGGACTGTGCTGTATAGCATAGATCGGGGCCGGGACAGGTGTATTGTTGTCATCTGTGTTGGGGACCTTATTTAAGATATCTCCCTGGGAAAGTTTAGAAGTTTTGTCAATATTTTTTGTAATAAGGGGTCTGGGGTATCCCCTATTGATGAGAACCGTCTCTAAATTTTTTAGTTGAATTTTGAGCATATCATCTTTTGTAATGATCATGCGATAGCGTAATGCCTGAGAGTAAGCAATATATTTTTTTGTAGAGAAAGGGTGATAGGAACTAAAATGCAGTAATGAAAAGGTGTCAGTGGGTTTGGTGTACAGGCTAGTATATAACTTTCTGTTTTCACCTACATGTATGTGAGTGTCCAAATAATTGATCTTAGTAGTAGAATAATCAAATGGGAATTGGATGTGGGGGGTGCAAACTTTTAATATCTAGAAAAAGCTTTTTAAGTTCTTGTTCAGAGCCCAGGAAAACCAAGAAAATGTCATCAATGAACCTTTTCCAAAGCATAATAGCTTGAGTGAGTGGTAGGACTTTTGTCTTTTCAAAGTGGCCCATGTAAATACAAGCATAGGGAGGTGCACATTTGGTGCTCATGGCTGTACCCAGAATTTGTTGATAATATCCATCCAAAAATTGAAAACAATTTTTATGGAGAATGAATGCTAATAAAATCCGAATGGTAGGGAGTGGTAGTGTTTCAAGTGGGAGAAGATCGAGGTGCTGTGATAATGTATTGATAAAAGAATCAATGCCTTCATCATGTGGGATGTTTGTGTAGAGTGATACTACATCTGCTGTGACTAAAATTGTATTTTCTGGTAATGGAGGGAGGTTTAAAACTAATTTAATAAAATCCTTTGTGTCTTCAACGTAGGAGGCTAGGTTTTTCATAAATGGTTGCGATAAATAGTCAATAAATTTGGAAAAAATTTCAGTGGGTGAGTCGCATGCTGAAACTATTGGGCGAAATGGAGTGCCCATTTTATGTATCTTGGGTAGACCGTAGTAAATAGGAGTCCTAGGTGGGTATTTGGGTTCCAGAAAGGTGCCTATAGCTTCTGTGATAGTGTCCCTGGAAACAAGGTAGTTAATAAAATCAGAAACATTATGTGCAATTTGGAGGGTGGGGTTGGATTGGAGTTTTTTATAGTGTTTGGTATCCCGAAGTTGGCTGAGTACATTATTAGTGTAATCATTGGTGTTCATGATGACCAAGCTTCCCCCCTTATCTGCTGGTTTAAATATTAGGGAGCGGTTTTTACTGAGGTAGTCAATGATGTTCCTCTATTGATAAATTGTCTTGGATTTTTCTAGGAGAAGGGAGGTCTTTTATGTCTCTTTTTATGTGTTCAAAAAATTTATTCAAATTTGGATGATTAGGTATAGGTGGGTCCCAATATGATGGTTTCCAAAGTTTGGGTTTGTTATTATCGTTATTGCGAAGGTGATAGGAAAGGGACATCTTTCTAATAAACTGTTCAGTGGCAATGTCCGTAACCGAGGTGGTAGGGGTAGTATCAGGGATAAATTTTAGTCCCTTGGACAATAATTCAAATTCAGAATTGGAAAGTTTGTGGTCAGAAAGGTCGGTAATGAGGCGTTCAAAATATTTATTTTTATTTTTGCGACGTAGGTTTCGTTTGTTTTCGTTTTTAGAGATAAGTATGGAGTTAGTGGGGGTTGATACCCCACTAGGATTGTTATTCAATATATAGGGGGAGTTAGAGGGGGCTAATACCCTACTAGATCCACCTGAAAGCCATCATCTGTGAAATTGTTTGTTTGAAAATGTCAGGTCCAGTAAGGATGGTAAAGGTTGTTGTGATGGTCTGGTAATGGTGTGGTTATTGGTGCTGAAAGTCGTAGTCGTTGTAGTTTTTCTTGAGTTATGAAAATTGTAGTTCAGTATTGATGGAGTTGGCTGTGAATGAGGTTGAACCGAGTAGTGAGATGTGTGTGCCCAATAATGGTTGTAGGATGTTGCTGGTAGGGTGGTGGTGGGTGGTCTATGTCGTGGTATGGAGTGGGATTTGGTGGTGTATGTGGTTTGTGACGTTTTGGTTTAATGGTAGTAGTCGGTCGTTCTAGTGAATTCGGTCCTATTAGTGTTTGTCTATGCAAGTTATTATTGTGATTGTCTACTGTAGATATGTCTTGTGGTGATAAGTCGGCGTGTACAGAATGTATCTTAGTCTGTAGTGCTTCAGAATGTCTAGTGTGATGTGTTACAAGAATGTCAATGTAGATGATGTCTGTTCCAGTGAACTAACCCACCCCCAGGTAAGACCTACTCATCGGTTATAACACTCAACAACAACTTAAAGGTCATACGAACTGGTCAATTTAGTGTCACCCACCAAATAGAAAATAGAGGCGATAGAATAATTTTTTTTAAATTTCTTATCTGATTTTTGAGAGTGCATAAACTTTTATGTATTTAATTTATCCTAAATATGCTAGAGTTTCCCCGAAAAAACAACTAATTTTTGTTATTACACAATAAAAAAGCTTTAAACTTAACTTTTTGAAAAAAAGCCCTGGGTAGTTCGTATGACCTTCAATGTCACTCACCTCACACAATGAAAGACTCTTCACACATACATGGATCAGACTACGCCACAAGTTTGAAACTGTTAGCAGAAATCAACCCCATGAGAGGGAGGCACTCCTACGTCACGTTACCAAATATCCTGCAAGAAACACCAACAATACATCCTGACTACCCTGAGAACAGCAACACCATCCATTATGCATTCCTACAACGCTTACTCTGTACTATAGACTTATTCTTACTCTTATTACCATAACAGAAAATCCAATATGTTCTTCACACCAATAAATCCTGACTCACTATGACTTTGAATGTTACATTATTTATACTACTACAAGATAAATATATTTATTTTATTTTTTATTTCTTTCTTCATTTTACATGGGTAACTTGTAAGTTAAACTATAAATACATAAGTTACATAGTTAACTATTTACACCCATAATTTTTTTTTTTTTTGAATATACTAATATACTCAGTAAATACTATTAAACAAATAATAACTCTACTATAATAACTATAATAATATAAGGTTGTTCATGAACACAAATTACAAAGAATCTTTTTGACGATACCTACAGGTATCCCAATCCCTGTATGTATTCTTTACATAATCTACATGGACAATTTTTTGGAATCCATTTTTTAATATCTATCTTAAATTGTTTTAACGAATGAGAATTTTTTATATAATCTGGGACAATAGCATATACACCATCTATACACTTTATAAGCACAAACCATTGGATTTATTCTGATTATCTAACAGAAGGTTATTTACATATCATGAACACCAATGAATTCTAGCTTACATTAAAGCATAAAGCCTTTATTGCTGCGCTGGAAAACACCTGAAAGAAAAAACCACAATACATCCTGACTATCCTGATAACAGGAGAGCTACAGCAGAGCATACCTATCAACATCTGACAAATTTAGATTTAAATATATATATTATAGCATGTTTACACTCTTACTCACATTGTCATTTTTTGCATTGTTCCCACCTCACACACTGACAATTTGTTTAATCTCCCCAGTATAGTTTTGTATGATTATTATGGACTGACAGGGTATCCAATCATATCTAATTTGTTTAATCTCCCCAGTATAGTATTGTATATGATTATTAGGGACTTTACATATATACATTTACACATTATTTTACATTCTTAGGTTCATTAATACTGTCAAACCATGGGTGGAGGAGAGATTTTTAGCATGGACTCTCTAGGCACCCTGAGCCTATGCCTAAGAGTCTCCTTTCCACCTAGCCCATTATTTCTTGTTTTAGGGGCAGGAGCCTTTACCCATTTTCACTAGTTTGTGTATCCATTCAAGGATGTATCCTTGATCCATTGTATTACTATGGACCATGTTCTCTACGGATGGGAGTATGTAGGGGAAAGGAGGTTGTAACAGCAATTTTTATTCATGTCACACCTTATTTGACGGGCATTAGGTTCACTATACTGTGGATAGGAGGAGAGATTTTCAAGCATAGATTCGGGTTATGCAGCCTTATTTTATGCTCGAGAGTCACCTCTGTTAGCCTATTTTCACTTATTCCGAGGTTCTTTCATTGTGCGTTATCTGAGTACAAGGATGTAATCCTTGATGTGTACGTCCAACTTCGTTCTCCGGATCTCTTCTCTTTCAAAAATCGGAATTGGCTATATTCCGATTTTGGAAAGAAAAAAAGCCTTGAGAATGAGGTTGGTGTACGTAGCATGAATATGTGACTTCTCCCATGTTTCAACTACGACACTATATAGCTCCTCCACAGCGAAGTTCATCCAATAGACTCTCCCTGGGCTGCTCACAAACCCCCAACAGCACTAAGAGCTCTGGGAACGAAATTGCTTACATTCCTCCCATCTATCCACGCTCTTTTTTGTACATGAGTGGGCCAGCTTCTCCCCACGTAAATGTTTTTATTTATCCTGCACCACAATTTTGTATATGTCCTCCACCAAAAAATATTTTAATTTTGTTTTTCATATATCTACTAATCTATACGCAGCCCAGCTTCCGATCCCGTCACAAACTGAATATCCCGCACCCCATACTGCGAAATAATTACCACCCAGGGAGACCCATTCTTCCAATCAAATTCCTTCATCTACCTAGAATTAACCAATCCAAACGATCACGTGACTAACATTAAATCATCTCGGGCGCACATGGCTCTGATTTCCTTTTACCTTCTCATCTTATACACATCTTCTCTGTACCGACCATAAATTATGGGTCCCACATTTGAATTCGCAAAGACAGGTCAGTTTCAGTTTATTTCTTTTCAACACACCCCACCCATTGACCAGCCGTCCACCCCAGATCAAAGTGCTCTTGAGTCTATCACGACCTTTGAACTTTGGGTAGAAAACGGTACAAACTCTGTGTCTGCGGTCTGATGACGCCACAGAGTTTTGATCAATTATTCCCAAGGCGGACTGAGGAATGCACTTTTACATTTTTTAAACCAATTTTTTACTTATTTATATGGGTCATCGGAAAAGTGAGACCCGGGGTCGAGACCCGAGACCCAAGGGTGGGACCCGAGACCCAAGACCCGAGACCCGAGACCCGGGACCCTACTATTTCTAACTGAGACCCGGGACCCGGGACCCGAGACCCTATTATTTTACTGACCAGAT
>JAUELI010002904.1:0-10048 GCA_031471325.1 Catablema vesicarium
TTAACAAAATAGGATAAATAGAAAATTTAACAAACAAACACAAAATGAATAAATTAATAAAATTAACTAATTTGACTTGTAAAATTTAAAGTCTAGATTAGAGCTTAGCAATGTTTCTCTGCGGAAAAACAAACAGATGGTTGAAAAACTCGTGGAGAATCGAACTAGGTACACATGACTAACTAAGCCAGAATATAATGCTGAAATTGGATGTGATATATGCAGAAAATACGCAAATAAAAACAAACAAACAAACAAATAACTAAATATTTTTCTAATATAAATATTTTGGTTATTTTGAGTAATCACTTTATGGAATAAATATAAGGATTTAGCTGTGTGTCTGGGCAATGGTATATATAGTACATAACTTGAATGTAAAAACAGATGGTTAAGAAAGTCGTGGAGAAATAGTACACTTGGACTAACAAAAACCAGAACAGAATGTTGAAAATTGACGTGATATATGCAACAAATAAGTGAATAAAAAATAAATAAATTGAATTAAAACGAACAAACAAGTATACATGTATATATAATAAATAAATAAATATTTTTAAGTATATAATTTTTTGGGTTTTTTTGAGTAATATCTTTGTGTGATAAAACATAAGGATTGAGCTATGTGTTAACAGTAGGGGCAATAGTATAAATATAGTACATAACTTGAATATACTGTAAAAACAGATGGTTAAGAAAGTCGTGGAGAATCGAAATAGGTAAACATGGACTAACAAAAGCCAGAATAATTATATATATATATATATATATAAATTATACTTCCTTTTATTTTTATACAACAAAACCTTATCTTTTTGGTTTAACAATTAGATACACCTATACTATTCAAATTAGAACTATAACGTAATTTCTTCCTGTGATTATTCAATCGCCTCCCTTTCTCTCAGAAAAATTCCCTTTGTTTTGACAATGACAATGATCAATGCGTGTGACATTTCCCTCAACTTAGTTCCTTAGCCATTTTCGCTAACCTAGCCTGTATATTTTAGTTCATTCCTTTGCCTTTATGTTCTTTTCTGTTTTTTAACTGACGATTTATTATTATTGAACTAATCTTGACTTCACAATATAATGTTTCTATACACTGAATTTTATTTATTTGCCTTTTTCCACAGCATCAATAAACATATCACTGTAGTATAGCTTGGTTGGTGATGTATTATTACTAATCATGAACATTTTACCAAAGAAAAGGTATATACTATATATATATATATATAGATGTTTTACTTATTTGATGTTGGTAAAGATATGTTGGGACTTTAATAAATCATAATCATTTGTCTGGTGATGTTCACTGTAATTGCCCCGATTGGCTTCATGATAAATGTACCTTCAAATTTTTTTATCTAGTACTGTTTATGCAACAGTTGTTTTGGAAGCATTTTTATCTCTCAACATTTTGTGTTATATAATAATAATTTTAACCCTTTTTTGTTGTCCAGAAAGCAGTTTTTGCAACAAAAATAATAATAAACAATTACGATGGTGAAGACCCTTAGCAATATTGAAAAATCTCTCCTACAGTATGGTTATTGTTTAGTTTTTATAATCTTGAACTTTTTATTCAATACAGATGGCATGTGAGAAATCAAGATAACAAAGAACGTGTTAGGCGGGATGAAGAAAATGCAAGAAATTTACATAAGAAAGAAGAGGAAAGAATTGCATTAGCTGTATGTTTCTTTTTCACCATACTAAAGCTTATCTTACTTATTTCAAAATATTTGTACATCAGTACAACTAATTTTTAACATTGAATTATGTGTAGACTAAATTATTTGACATAGTAATTATGCATTATATGTATTTTAAACACATTAAAATTTAGATTTTTCTGTACTGTAGATATGTCATGTGTATTAAAAATTTCAGGAACAAGAAGCGCGCATGGTTATATTACGAAAAAAGAGTGGTGTAATACAAGAAAATATTTCGCAAGGAAAAGCACTAGTACAAAAACCAGAAGATAAACACATAAATCTGTTTGAAACTGAAGAAGAAGCTGTGAGTAACTTTTAATTTTCACTATACTACATCTGTCAGTTTCTTGACTACAGTATAATACAGGCGTAAAAATCCCTTTATCATAGGTTTCTGAGAGTGAGAGTACATGGAAAGGAATAGCTGACCCACTTTTTTGAGGCAATGTTGATAGTTTTTTATATATAAACATGTGATACTCATTCTCCTGATTTTTGTTTGATGGATTGGATGCCGGCTCAATCCTTGCACCAATCAGGAGTTCACACCAGTAAATGAGGATATACAGTTGGTGTATTTTAATATAGAAAGCGTGAAAATTTGTAAATACTGTTTAAAACTCTTAACACATTCATTCAACATTTTATACCTATAAAATATATAAATATTCTTCTTTGTCAAAAGCCCTTTTTGATCAAACATATTTTTGACATCTTTTTGGATATTCCAAAATTGCTAAGGACGATGAATTAGTAGAATTTTCATGGCATACATAGTTACTTACTACATTATGTACAATAACTTGCTTGATTGTTTATTATATTTTAGGGTGGAATTCTAAAGAAGAACAATGAAGAATACATGAAAGAGAAAAAAAACGAAAAAGAAGCTTATGAAAAGAAAATTGGACTATTAACTTATGTTGGACAATCTTCAGCCGAAGCTAAAAGTTAGTTTTTTTCTTAATAAATATATAATAATTTTATTATTTGCTGTGATATAGAATTGTACATACTCTGTGTTAAAATAATTGTAAATAAAAACTGTGGGGGAGTGGTGGAGGGATTTTTGAGCATTACACGAAAATTTCTCCACCGCAATGATTTCCAACACTGGTGGTAGAGAGATTTTTTATATTACTGCTATATACACACATACATTAGTCTCAAAATGTCACAGCCACAGTACCCACAATGTGATTCTACTGTAACTAGTGTAACAATGTTAGGTCATTGTCTGTAATATTGTCCTGGTTTTTGTTGGTAACTAATACTTGATATGAAAAACAATTGTAAAGAGGGGTGTATTTGCTATGGTAAATTTTGAGCATGTTATTCATGATTCATGGTCTATGTTATGCGCAAATATATCTCCTACACCAAGCTTATTATTTCTTATATCTGGCTCTTCATTTATTTTTAGGTAACAATGAAAAACCTTGGTACTTGGAAAGAAAGAAGAAAATGCAAGATGGATCTTCAAGGTGTGTTATTAATTAAGCGATTGAATTGAATATTGCCCAGTATAATTCCATTTAAAATTTGATCACTCATTGTTGAATGATTTTATCCCACCTATCGTTTGCAGCATATATTTTCTTTACATTTCAGTGATTCTGAAAAAGAGGAATCAAAAAAACTGAAATTGGATCCGCTAAGTGTTGTTGCGAAAAATTTGAAAATAAAGAATGAACACAAAAAAAAGAAGAAGAAAAAGAAAGAGGTTTATATGGAAATTGTTATCTAATAATATTGTATATAAATCTGTTACAAAGAATTTGGGATGACTTTCAACTCATAGCAAAAAGCAAAATTTGATGTACCGAATTTCAAATTTCTGTAGTTTTCATATTTAGTCATGGACAATGCCTTACATCATTATTGATTACATTTATAGAACTTTGTAAGATCTAAATGCAACATTTTAAGATATGTTTACTATTATGTATCCTGTATGTATTAACATTCCATAAAAAACCACTTCACTGCATGTACAATCTACATACTGTCCGGTAAGTAACCTGGTTAAAAGACCGCAAAATAACCTTGGATCGTAAACGTTTGCGAACTTTTTACCCACTGGGTGAATCTGCAAAAGTGACGTTGTTTATTGTGTTTTCCAAATAGAAACCATTTTTATATATTTAGAAAGAGGCAACGTCCAAATCCTTTTCGAAATCAAGTATTAATGAGTTGCGTGAGAAACGGTTAAAACGAGAACGACTAGAACGTGACAAAACAGATCAACTCTTACGTTATCGCGATGGCTCTGATTTATCACATTTGAAAGAAAATCCTGAAAGTGATCCAACAAGGTAACATTTATAACAATTGAATACTTGATGTTTTTCATTTTGGATGTTTCTAGTAAGCATTTAGCCGGGATACCCAACTCTTACCAGTTTTAATTTTAATTTTTTCTGTCGTATAGAAAATAAGGAAGAAGGGAAAGAGCTTAGTATCTAGGCTAGTAGCTTAGATGTCTTTTCGAAGTCGAAATAAAAATATATATCACGAACTAGAGGCACATGACATTTTTTCAACTTCAAAATAACGTCGTTTGACGTCATGTTCCGGCAGTGTCAGGTATTTTAGTTACCAACTTCGCGGAGGTAAACTTTGATTGTTTTAGAAGGTTACACAATGTCGTACAGGGTTCGAAATAGTTGTAAATTCCATGTAGCCTGAATCCATGCTCAAAAATCACTCCTGCGACCATATTTACTTATTTTGACCCTCCAAACATAAACAAATAGGGAAATTTAATGGCCTTTTATAGTTTTTAATTGACTATTATTTGAGTTCGAATTTAGAATCACTTGCTTCACTTTTCTTGATATTTTATTTCATTAAATCTTTTGTTTCTTCAGATGTAACAAGAAAAAGATGACCACGGTTGATTATTTTTAGGATGCTGTTATTACATTGGCCACGATCGATTGTTTTTAATATGTTGTTACTATATTAGCTCATTATTTTATTGTTTAGATACTCCAATCAGTTTCATCCAGATATTGCTCGTAAAAGACAGTATGATCGACATAAACCTTATTGAATACCTTAGTTGGTTTTGTGTAGCAAGTATAAGCAAGATGGTGTGAAGTGTCCTTTAATATCTACTATTCCTTTAGGAAAGCACATAGACGACTTTCCTCTACAGTGTATTTTCTGAAATCAATAAAAAGTTACCATTCATCTTGGTGGGACAATTGGTATTACGCCCTCGGCCTCAAACACCCTCGATACATGTGAAAAAATGATTATGTAGTGGAAAAAGAGAGATTAAATATAGTAATGACTACTGAACTTGTTGTTACTGTATTAATACTCCGAACAGCTTTATACCTAGGATATTACTTTTTCTTGCTTCCAGTAGCTAACAAAACAAACATTGCATCTGCGATAGATAATAGATGATAATAGTAATCATGAAACTGGAAAAACTTTGAAGAAGACAATCATATTCAGCAAATAATTGCAAATTATCTTAGTTGGGGAGAGATTAGTTATTCTTATTTCAAAAACTGATATACTTATCCTTACCAATGCGTTTACAATGATTTAAAATAGACCTTATTGTATCTGCGAAGAAGAGTAGTAATTAATAAAACTGGGATACTTTAGAGAAAGAACTCATTAGCTGGCCATATGGTATGCTCTTTCATAACATCTAACATCTTCTAATATGAATTTTGTAAACGCCCGTAAACGACAATTGACCTGAAAATGTTTAATAGACCATGAGATTAGGGGCATTTTTTTACTTTTGAGTTTCAATCAGATGGAACAAGCTTCATATGGTTTTTTAGTCACATTAAGGTATCTACTTTAAGAATATGGCGTATAGCATGTGTTTCATGGGAGCTACTAGCTTTAAGTAGTGTATTGGCTGTTTTGAGCGCACTTCCTTCACCTAACAGTAAAAATCGTGAAATTCAACTTCATGCATTTTCAGTTGAAACCACCTTAAACCATAAGAAAGCTCTTGAAAAACTATATAAAAGACATATAAACGAGTTTAGTCCTTTTCCTCTCCGTTTTTGAGTATAAAAAGGTCAAACTTTGAGTTTTTGGACGAAATTTGGGTAAAAATGGCGAAAACACAAAGTTTGACCTTATTTTACTCAAAAACGGAGAAAAAATGACTGAACTCGCTTATATGTTTTATATAGTTTTTCGAGAGCTTTCTTATGCTATAGGTGGTTTCAACTGAATTTCATTATTTTGTTTGTTAGGTGAAGGTAGTGCACCCAAAACTGCCAATACCCCCTGAAAGCTAGTAGCTCCCATAAAACACTGGCTATACGTCATATTCTTAAAGTAGATACCTTAAGGTGACTAAAAAACCATATCAAGCTTATTCCATCTGATTGAAACTCAACTCCCCCTAATCTCATGGATCATAATGGATAAAATAACATTTTATGAAATTATAAATTCGTATAAACGCTTATAATGGAATATATTTCGCTTTATGAAAACATGGTCTTGGGTTTTTAGTCCTTGGCTTGGTCTTGAAGAAACAGAAAGATATGTTGAACTGAGCTCAAATCGTATACAACATTTCTGAAAAGTGTTTATTCGCCTGCATTAACTTTTAAAAAGTTAGGAATTTATAGTAACTTTTCAGTAAACAAAAACCTGTTCAAAGTCCGCAAAAAAACACTAGAACAACGTTCAATCAAAAGTTGTTCTAAGGTCATTTTGCGGACTTTGAACAGGTTTTTGTTCACTGGGATTATTACAAACGATGCTCTTCTAATCATTAAACTCACTGGCTAATGATAATGATAATGCGATTAATTAAACGATAGGCCGATTGTGTTGTTAAAAGCAAAAATGCTTGCTAAAACATTTAGTTAGCATTTAATCATACATTTAGCATACATAGGCTCACTTAACCCACTTACTTTCTAGGGATATAGGTGGATATCTTCCTTACCAGTCAACCCAATTCCCAGAATCTTCCCCCCTCCTGCTCTGTTGCAGAAACTTTAGTAACAAGGTTGGAATGAAACATTGACACGTACACCCTTCTATTTCCGAAAAGTAGAAAATCCAAATATTCTACGCAATCTCTTATTTACATACACTCTCTTTTGGTTGATTTCAGATTTTATTTCCAAAAATATACAGATAAAGTTATGATAGAATCAACTGGTTTTAGTCACCTTATTTTTTTTACATTGTATTTTGTCCAGTTGGTGTAGACAGCTGCAAATAAAATATCTTGGACAAAATTAGACCAATGCTGCTATCAACCTCGTTCCCAGAATCCCTGCCACTTTTTTTTATAAAAGAGAAGTCGGGACGAGGCTGTGCTAATGTAATTATGCAAATGATACTAGTTAAAAGTTGTACATTTCATCGAAAAAAGATGATTAATTTTAATGATATCTTCTATTTTGAAGAAACTAAATACTACATTTTTTATAGATCACGTTGTTGAAGTTGAATTTCAATGCCCTTTCATTAGATGTGTATCCGCATATTGCGTCATGAAACTTTCCTCTGCAAGAATTAAAATGACCAACTAAGGAGGATGAAAAGGACAGACAGATTAATAATTTAAGTCGCAAATAAGTTCTAAGGAGGATTCATTTTTGAGCAAAGATCCAAGTGTCAATTTATGCTTAAAAAGCTCTTCTTCACAATTTGATAATAGTTGTTATGTTCGGCTTGTTTATAGAGGGATTTAATTGTTTTGTAATCTAAATAACTAGACAATTAAAACTGGATTGGCTAATATGATTATTATCGACTATTTGTCAAATTGATTACTGGCAGTTGACAGGTTTCTGAAGCGAAAACATATCTAACATATTTATTGCTACTACTCATATTAGAAAGATTGCCAGGGCATTCTTACTTCTTTGCAAGTAATATATCCACTTATCTAAAGGGGTAAAGCACTCTAAAGATCTTATACGAAATGTTTTGACTTTTTGACATTTTACAAAGATTTCTTAAGCTTTGGTGTTTTTTTTTTGTACTTTTTCTTATTGTTTCGATTTTTTTTTTCCTTTTCGATTTTTTTAATGATTTTGTACATGATTTAATTGTGTACTTTACCAGAATCATCTCCAGAATCAGAATGCGACGTGCAGAAACTACACGACCTTTTAGATTTATAATCTCTCGTAAATTAAAACGGAAACTAAACTCTCGGATCGAAGTTGTAATAATGGTAATAATAACAGACACCTTGATCCGCTGAACAATGTTTATCTTAAATTGCAAGATTGCATGAATACACACTAAACAGCATGTGATTGACCCCTTATATTGATTGTTATTGTTGTATAACTAGATACCATTGATGTTTATTTAAATCTTATTATCCCATGATTTAGTCAATCATGATTAGCTCTTAAAACTGATTAAACATACAAGTGATTATTAGAACAGATTTTGAGAAGGCACAGTTTAGATGAGGTATTATTTTGGAAGTACAGCCTTCCAGGCTAGATATAACAACTAATATTTTCTGTGGAGAAGAAATTTTTTAGCATAAATTTAGGCTACATAGCCTAAATCTATGACGCACAAAAATTCATTGTCCACATTTGATATTTGAATTTGGTCCTGGCCTTGAAGTATGTTAATGTATTACAAGCAGGTTTTTGAAGAATTTGGATTTGAATTTAGAAATCCTATGTGATCTTGATTTTATTCTACAATGTAAACTAAGCCTTAGTTGTATATAAACACTCTACTTTACCAAATGGTGAGAACATATGTGTTAAGAAGATTCTATGAAGGATAAAGAATATAGATGTAAGTAAGTCAAGTCTTTTGTAGCATGGTGCCCCCCCCTCCCACCCTCTGAAAATTATTTAAACAATGGTGAAGTACTAAAGTTTTACGGGAGTATAAAATACTCATAAACCTGTTCAAAAAGTTGAATCTCTCCTTATGTCTCTCTAAGCATCATTCCAGTGTGTAAGATTATAATTGTGGTGACAGTAATGTTGTCATTTGATATTATGGGTCTCATAAAGGAAAATAATTAACATAACAGAAATTATATATGAATATTGGACCTTGCGCGCCTAAAATTATGCGAAAATTCTTGTTTTCGGTCCACTTTTCAGAATTTTTTGAGTGCGTAAAGGTGAAAATATTTAATTATGGATTTTGTTTGTTAATTTTTGTTTGTTTATGGAACATATCAATGAAAATAATTAACATTAGATTACATCAATTAGAGATAGAGAATGGACCTTGCGCTTAACTTTGCGTTTTCAATTTCCTTTCAAAATATTTTTTGACAGTCTTAACCGCGCTTAAAAAATATTGAGAGTCAGTGAAGCACAGCGCCATTGGAAAATGTTTCAGGAAACGCCAGCTAAAAGTTTATAGGGGTGCGCTCTATCAGCGAGCCCCCGGTAGGAACAGGGTTAAAAGATACATAGTAGAACGGTTTCAATATTCTAAATGACTGTAAATTTCTGGGGGAAATAACTATACTATTTTTTACATAAAAGTTTTTGTTACGGACTAGAAACCGCTAGCTCTTATATATAAGTATAACTTCCATAAAAAACATTTTACCCAGCTGGTAAATGGAGGTGTTCTTGAACATTTTCTTCAATCTAACAAAAATCGAAAAAGTAGTCTCAGCTGGAGAATAAGAACACCTATTTCCTAGAACACCTTCTATTGCCTGCTTCTGTAAATTTTATGGAAATAGAAATTGAACAAGTGGTAATTTTGTCATGATATTGTTTAGCCATATAAATTCAATACCGAATGTTCTACCGAAGACCTGGAGTTTTGTTTTCAAATTTGTGGTTTTAATATTCAAGGCAAGGCGTAACTTATTAAGTTTACATTATGCGAAAGAACGAAGTTTTTTTTAAAGTGTTAAAAGTACTTCCTACGAAACGTTCATTTTTGAAATCTACACCAAGTGGTAATTTATTCACTGAATGTATATATTTACAAAATATAGTAACACATTGTATCGTGAAATTGATTAACTAATAATATTCTATTCAAAGCAAAGATTTGTAAAGGAAAGTCAAAAATTAAGTTTGCCTGTTATCAAGATGTCTTTGTGGTATATATAAACTGTAAACTGTAAACTGTTTTAGGTAGGTTTAATTTAGTTTTAGCTGCTTCGATATATGTTTATTTGTTCCAATTCTTGTCATCACAATAACGGATTCTTTTAAAGTTAACCCTATTCCTCCCAGGCTTTTTTAATGCTTATTTTCTCAAGGGGGGGTCAATTTGACCCCCCCCCCCCCCCCTTAATAACTTTTGAACTAAATATCCTATGCTAACCAAATTTTGTACAGTAATAGCTTGATCATATAAGA
>JAUELI010003126.1:0-10042 GCA_031471325.1 Catablema vesicarium
TTCGCATGTAAATTAGACAAGTTAGAGAAGATTACCTTGGCACCCAATAGAAGTTATAACACGCTCCTAAATTGTCCTATCACATGCAAAATTTACCGCAAGCTCACATCAACAAAGGTAAAAAGTGGCGTGCGATTTACCACACGTGGGTCAATTTACTCCTGTCCAGGCCTGAATAACTTCTTTTCAATAATTACAATTGAAATAAAACTTTGCCACTATTATCAAAATTCTATTTGGCACATTTCCAGATAGGTTCAGCCCTATACCAACTGCCATTCTGAAATTATTGGCTATAAGTCAAAATCACATATCAAAATTTAAGAAATCCTCATATATGAATAAACTGATATTTATGTAACTTTTCATGTAGAAAAGCAATTGACTTCAAATTTGCAACATAATTATGTATCAGTATTATCTATCTATTTCATTATAATTTATGACATCAAATTTGGATAAAGCAATTTTATGACGACATAACGTATTTTTCAATTCTTTTGTATTTTTGCCAACTTTGAAGCGTACTATATATAGCTTTAAAGAAATCCAAACAGAAATGAAAATCAGAGATTGTTATTTGAAAATTCGTTAATTTTTATGAAGAAATTGGAAATTTTGGAACATTTTGATGACGCCATCGCATAATGACGGCCATTTTTGGAAAAATTAATCAAGTCATTTTATAGGTATTATTAGCCCGGAATCCCGTCTCTTTGCTTCTTTTAATCAACGTCCTTTTCCCCGTTTTAATCGGATATTGATATTGAAATTTTTGATTATTGAAATTTTTGATTTGATTCTAAATAGCAAGAGCCGGGCTGCATTGGATTGAATCTCCGCCGTCAGAAATCCGATTCAAAATAAGTGGCCCACTTTCTAATAATATTTATCAAGTGTATTCTTTTTTTAATCATTATAAGTTAGAATAGCCAGAAATTTATACAATGAAGTCCGGTCGACAAGGGACACTTTTCGAATAATTTAATTACTAATGATAAAGTTTCTTTTGTTAAAGTTTAATAACTAATGATACATAAATTTATTATTATTTCAGCCGTTTCAATTGTTAAAGTTTTAAATTTCGTTTGTTATTTTCTAATGGATATAAGCTTTCTCTTTTTTCAATTCTCCAGAAGTATCAACATCAGATTTTAGAGAAAGAAAAAAGTAAGGGCTTAGTAACTAGGCTAAGGTATTATCAAAGGCTTCTATGCGTTGGATTGTACGGGAACGAAGCTATTTTCTATCTGTCTAGAAGATGGGTTAAAGCACAAGGAGAGTAATTTACAACGTGTCATTTTTATGTAATACTTTTTGTTTTTCCTTCTCACAATTCTTGCATCTTCTGGAAGGTAGTAAATAAAAAATGCTATAACTTTCATCATTATAGATGTAGTAATACAACAAGAAGGGTTAAAACCAAAAAGTGTAGGATAATTCAAAGCTGCTAGGTGGCTCCACCACATTTGTAAAAATATTCACCTTGACTAAAGGGTGTTAAAAGGGTGTCAGTTATGGTTGCTCAAATGTAGAAAAATTATTTTCATTCAAATTCAAGCTTTTTCATTTACATTCAAGCTTTCTTATTTATATTCAAGCTTTTTCTTATTCACATTCAAGCTTTTTCATTCACATTCAAGGTTCTCATATTTGCATTCAAGGTTTTTTATTCACATTCAAGGTGCTTATATTTACATGCAAGCCTTTTTTTATTCAAATTCAAGGTTTTTATATTTACATTCAAGGTTTTTCATTCACATTCAAGGTTTGTCAATTCACGTATCCGAATTCAAGGATTCAATTCTAACATTAAGAATTGATCATTTTTCATTCAAGCAATTTACATTGGAATCATCCACCTACTGGACTCGGACCAGTTAAATACCGAACACACTAGAAAAAGAAAACCCTGTATTTACCAGAGCCTAAGTAACAGCTGAAAAACGGGACTATATTTTTTTTTCGGTAAAATAATTTCAGGACAAATTTATGCTTTATTCACCTCAATGTCGAGTATTTCTGAGAAAAAACAGTTTTATTTTTATTGAACGTTTCATTTATTCTACTTTTACTGTAGTGCAAAAAGATTGGTCCAAAAAGAACTTTTAATAAAAACATTGGTTATTTGTTGTTATATTGACACCCCAACCTTGTTACCTGGACTTGGAGAGAAGCCCTGGGAACGAGGTTGATTCACACTCTCTAACTCTTTCGATACCAACGGGACCTCAAGTGTCCAGGCTAACAAAGTTGAATGCAGAGACTTCCTATGGTCTCATTAGCGCACAGAATACTGGCGGAACATCTCTGCCACCATTCCATTATAGAAACTGATGAAAAATAATATTGCCAGTCATTATTCCATAATAAAGGTTAAGTAAGTAAATGTTACAATGTGGAACTATTGCTTTTTTGTCAACAGGTACAGACTACTAGCAATATTTGCTTATGCCCTGAAGCAAACGTAAAACTATTATTTTTGGGGAGCCAATAACTACATCAACTTAAAAATACCTTCACACCGACTGGAAAGCATATGCGCAGCAAAATAAAAAAACATGTTTTTTTGTGAGGCAACAATTACATATCTCAGAAATACTGACCAGATATTGATGTGAAATAAGCATAAGTTAGATATGTCTGCGTTTTTTTAAGAACGCGCCTTAACAATCTACAAAATCTATCTCTTTAATTAGGCACGGAATATTCTTTTATTAAAATAAAAAGTTTGTCCTGAAATTATTTTGTTGAAAAAAAAATATCTGGTCCGGAAATCATTTTGTTGAAAAAAAATAGAAACCTTAAATTTAGCAAGCTTGAATGTGAATTGATAAACCTTGAATGTAAATATAAAAACCTTGAATTTGAATAGAAAACCTTGAATGTGAATAAAACAGCTTGAATGTGGATGAAAAACCTTGAATGTGAATAAAAAAAAGCTTGAATATAAATAAAAAAAGCTTGAATGTGAATGAAAAAGCTTGAATGTGAATGAAAAACCTTGAATGTGAATAAAAATAATTATGTTACATTTGAGCAACCATAGTCAGTATGATTTTTATCTGGTTAAAGTCTTATTATAACATTCTCAAAGTCTTGATAGTTGTAAAAAATGTTGTTTGTTTTGGGGGAAAATGCTTTTTTGTGTGAATTTTTCTGTCACATTAATTTTTTAAAGCACAAGTTAAAATAGGTTTGCTGTATTACCTACTCAACGAAGTTAAGGATGCATTTAGAAGATGGAAATTCTATGTTTCTATCATTATGGGCTTTCAAGCCATTATATTTCTTACGGAAAAAATTGTTTGTTTTTAAGATAATTAACCATGAAAATTTTTGGAAAAATTTTTTTTTTCAAAAATTCTGACATCATCGGTCCAAAATTGACCCAAAAACCTCTAAAATTCTGGTTTTTGTCATCTCGCATGGCTAAATAAATTGCATTGTTGAAGGTCGATATTACTTATTTTAGATCATCCAGATCAAGTTTTATTGGAATCAAACGTGTCGGTGGTTTTTTTGTTATCTCTGATATGCTCAATCAGCATATATCTAAATGTTCAAAATTGGGCATGCTTGCTATAATTTATAGCGTGCTCAGGGGCTCTCTTTATTTCTGCTGTAACTTATTTGAACAATAAACCTATTCAAATACTATTCCAGTTTTTTATCCAAGCACTTCAGTCTACTTCCGTTTTTGTTTGACTTGAAGATTGAGTTTTGCCTAATGTCTATGAAGCCTTCCGAGCACCCCAAATAGTCCGGGGCAGATCTTTATTTTCTTTTTTTTGTTCATTTAACACTCCATTCTAAAATAACTTATTTGTTAACTGTATATATCACTTGGTTTGAGGGAAGAACACAACAATGCCGCCCACAAATTACGCTTGATTTATATCATTGTCGATAATTGAAATATTTGTTCGAATTGATACCTATAAAATCACCTTAAAATGTATCATATTTATCAAAGATAACATTTACATTACATTGGCATTAGTGCAATTGCTTAGAAAAAAAAGATTTAAAAGATTCAGTTTCAAAACTCAATTAAAGGAGGTAGAAAAGTGCTTAAATAAAGGCTGTATTATATAGAGTGAAAAATTTTAACCTAAGAAGAACTATTTTTTTATGAAAAAAATACAAGGAGAAAAAGAAGCATCTTTTGATGAAAAACACTAAAATATGAATTATTATTATAATTCAAATATTCTGCTCCCGATCTCAGCCATTCATACACAGCATTAGCTAACCTGCAAATCAAAACAGTTCAAATTGGTTAATTTTCTTCTTCTTTCATTTAATTTTATAGCATGCTTTAGTTTGAAGCATACATCAAAATAAAGCATATAGTGTGACCCTGAGACAATGGAATAGGAACAATTTTTGTAAGATAATGTATAATTTCCAAAGAATTCCGGTTAAACCTTTGTCCTCATGGTATGTTAGATAGTAAACAAGGGTATTTTTTTAAATGAACACCACTTCTATTGCATTGGTATTAGATAAGGGCGTAAAAAATTTGACACATGCTTGTAAAGTGCACCTCAGGTGTGCACGAGTATATCCCAGCTGTTGAGCATTTTAAAAATTACACTACATTTTTCCATTTGGCTATGTTTGGCTAAAAATTATGATTGTTAAATTGCCTAACAACATCAATTATTTTTTAGGTTTTACCTTCAGCAATAAATGTTTTTCTTTTGGAGCAACATACATCTTGCATTCATAGAAACTGCAACATAACACAATAATATCAGCCAAGAGTTCATCACATCCTTCAATTTCCTCCAGACTAGCTTTTAATTTATTTGTGATAATGTCGTGTGTTGCTAAAAACATGGTTAAATTTTGTGATTCAAGCATGGCTCGTTCATCTCCGGTTGTCTGCTTTAAGAATGTCTCAGCTCTAAAAAAATTATGAGAGAAAACTTTTTTGTAACTGTAAGAGGAAGTTCTTTCTTAAACTATATTCCGTTTAGAAACTGAACAAGAAGTTGAAATAGCTAGAAAAATCACATCGGTAACTCAAAACTTTATTATTAGCTGGTTATATCAACAGTTTTATTTCCAACTAAAATTTCCTGGTTCAAAATTCTTCTGCAAAAGAAAGAATAAAGCAGGATAAAATATAAATATTTACTAAAGTCATCTATGCTTGAATAGCCTTGCGTTCGGAAAAGTTGCCCAGGACCAAAAAAATATAAATAGATGTATGTTCATCATTGAATTGATTCTTTTTATCGAGCAAACATCCGTAAAGGGAAAAATAGTCCAACTGTATAAGCTTCAAAATTAGATTTTATCCTAAGAGGTCCTGTTAAAATCAAATTTGTCAAGTCAGTTAAATCGTCATCTTGAAACAATATTGTTAGTACACATTTTTTGAAGGTTGAAGCAGAAATTTTAGATGAAAATTATATGACAGAAAAGCCAAGTTAAGGAAAATCATTTTCTGAAAATCAAGTTGAAAATGATCAGGGTGAATATTATAATAAGTTTACAGAAACTACAATTTTCAAAAACGATCCTTACAAAGTAAAATAACCATTTAAAGAAATTCCCTCATCAGCTGTACACACCTACTCCAAATGCTAACTATAAATATTGTCAATAATAACAATTTAAGATAATTTTAAATCTTAATAGAATTACGAAACTTCTATTATTATAAAAGATGCTAATGAGTAGGAAGCATAAATAAAATCTACGCTTGTATCAATTCAAAAGTTTGAAAAGTATTGTTATTTGAAAAAAAAGGAAAAATATAGTAAAAGTATAGGTAGATTTTGTTCATACTATACAAAATGGGAGAGGTAATTTTAAAATAGAAGTTTAATCTATTACAAGAGAGGAGGTGTTGCACGATAGAATACACAGGCTGTGGAATATCGGACAGCAGAAAATAGAAAATAATAGAAAACCAAATTAAGACTCATTTTGTATAATAATGAAGTGATTGTAATAAAAGGACTGGGTGGAATATTATATTCATCAGATATCTTTATATCTATTACAGTGGCAAATCCAGGAATCTAATGTTTCCAGCTGTTCCACACAAAATATAGAATTTGAGCGCCCATATTAGCAGTTACTTGTTAATTAGTACTTGTATTACCACTATTTTGTTCAAAATTGAAAAATTAAAAAAAAAGATTTCTCTGGTCTAATTCCACGTAATCCATAAAAAAAGAAAAAAATATTCCCTCAAAATGTGGGAAAATGTACTAATAGTATAACTTATTGGATAAGTTTATTTGAAAAGTCATTATGTACACATCTTTAGCAAATTGGTTGAACTCATAAATTAAAAATATTGCCTAGAATTATCCTGGAATTTACATGAAAACTATTTGTACTAGTATTAATCGTATGGTCTGCAGTACAATTACGGATTAATTTACGAGTAACAAGAAAAAGTGTCAAATTTTACCCAGTCCGGAAGGACGAGGTAAAATTTAGCTTTTTCTTGTTACGAGTGAATTGATCTGTAATTGTACAACTTGAACCATATGATTAATGGTTAATCATTAACTTTCTTGACCATGAATTCAAAAATTCTTGAAAATCAGGCGAGAGCTGTGTATAACATATAACTTGTTACCAGTGCAATGACTTCTTTTAAAGAGGAAAAAAAAGATTATTGCATTGTACTTTCTTTGCTTTGTTTATGTACCATTGTGCGTTAGAGTACAGAGTACAATTACGGATTAATTGTACTTCAAAGAACCAATCAGAATCGAGAATCAATTATGTATAGTCAATGATTGAATGTCAAAATACCTCTTATGAGCTTAATATAACTGTACCTTTTGTAGAAAGCAAAGTCATTATTCAAACATGCTTTCATATTTTTGAGTGATCCTAGTACAGCAAACATGTTTATACACTTTCCAAGAGCTAAGATGTGTGTTTCTGAAATAAAATCCTTTCGTCTTTCAGGGTGACATAGTTTTTTTACTTCAGAGCAAAATGTATTGATAGCTTTTTCATGGAAATACATGAAATCCTTTAATTTTTGTATATGAGGTCGCATTACATCTAGAGTACATTGATACATTTCTGTTCGATTCGATTGGTCATCACTTTTAGCCTAAGAGAAACAAGAATGGCATGTGAAATAAATAGATTATACAGGGTGTTAGCTAGAGCCAGGACACTGCGTTTAACAGGGAATACCCAATAAATTCAGTCTGAAATTGATTTTAAGAGCATTTTTAGAGACTAAATGAGGTATTCCACTTATTTTCTTTCTGTGGGTAAAAGGGAAAATTCCCAATTGGAATACAGACGCTGTATCTTATTCAATCCTGCCTGACACCTAGTTTTATATTATGGATACCATCCGTTAATGACATTGAAATGACGTTTAAATGAAGACTAGCCCGTACATATGTTCTGTTGGTCACATTAAAATGATGGATGTAAAACTATGCTATCTTATAAAAGTCATGTTTAAACAGTACGTAAGTAAGAAAACTCATAAATATTTCAGTCACGCTGTGTAAAAACACAGTCAAGTCATCGCAACCAAATAAAATTTATATAAAAGCAATTATTTGAAGATGATATAGTTGATTTGTATTATCTTGAGACTATTAAATAGTTGATTTGAGTTCAAGATTTAGCCGATTAATCCTATTTAAAAGATGGATTACTGCCATATATTCTGTGCAAAGAATAAATAGCAACCCTATTGTTATGTGACCTAAAAAACTTTATGTTTTTATAATAAATGTTTGCTTCGAAGAAACTTGAATATTTGATAAATACCGTTGGAACAGCTCTTGACAAACATCTCCAGGTATACAACATGCATGCATAACTTTCACCAAGTTCAAGCATTTCATTCTGAAATAAATTGAGAAGACATAAGAAGGCCCATTAAGTTACAATAGAATTGTTTATGCTTCAAAACTTTGCCACACCTAATTTTCCCCTTCAAATAAATAAAAAACTGAGGCACATTCATGTTATACTTACAGTATATTGTTTAGTGAAAAATAAGACCATACAAAAGCTCTTGGTTCTGGAAGATTTATTATTGTGTGGTTTTAAAAGGTTTTTCTAAGTGGTCTTTAATGTTCTCTAAACTATAAACTGTTTAGCTATGTGTTTTCCACTGTACTAAATATATTAACCAAGAAGCTATTGTGCAATGAGTAAAAACTATAAGCAAAAACTGACAATCAAAAAAGGGAGTTTCAAATGACCATTGCTACACGAGGTAAAAATATGCATTTAAACTTTTGAAATTTTAAGGACATATGGTATAAATACCTTTTATATTGTGAATCTATAACGCGAATCTACGATTTTCTCAATTCAAGCTCTTAGATGATAAAAATAATGAGAATGAACATATTATAAGAAAAGAAACATTTTTATGTTGACAAACTAATCATTTGTTTCTGTAAATTTTTTGAGCATTTCAAAAAAAAATTATAAAATCTTTCACATATTATATTACAGTAGATTTACTCCAACACGGAAAAATATTTTGAAGGGGTTAGAAATATAGAGATGATTGTAAGTTTGTGAAATTGCATGAATTGCTTGAAGAAAACTGTGAAATTTTTGGCTTTGAAGGGAATTTGTTGAGTTTCAGTACACATTTTTTATAAGGAACCATCTTTTTGAGATTCATCTCAAGAGGTTCCTTGTGAATTCATTATATTTGAGCCTAAAAGGTTCCTTAAGGTTATAGGAAAGGAAAACCGGTGTTTTTAATTATCGTTTTATGACTTCTTAACTCTTCAAGATACATGTATAAAAGTTATTATATTTGGGAAGCCCTATATTTCAGCTATATAATGAAAGAAAAAAATTGAGAAAAAATTACAGTTTGTGGAAGAATGAGCTCGATTTAAAATGGGTTTATATTTTACATTGAGCTCCTGTAAAACAGCAAATAACGATATTGCTTTCACAAATGTTTTGCAGCATAGCCAATACTTTGATTTTAAAAATTGTGTCAGCGTTTTTAACTGATGATTTTGTTTCCGAGATATTTTGACTTTTGTAAAAGTAAAATAAATTATTATGAAAACTGGGTTTTAAGATGCATAATAATTGTCGAATGGAATGATTATTTAAAAAAACGCTGACAAAATATTGTTCTTCAATGTTCGGTGAACACGTGTATATATTATTTCTCTGTTACCATGGTTATTCGTGTGACAGAAGCTTGTCAAAGTTCAGAAAAATTGGTAAAAAGGAACCATCTAAAAAACAGCTTTAAAGTTTAATTTGTTTACTTTAACGCAAATTATTCAGTTAAAGTATTGAATTTATTAAATTATTATTCAATATTTAAATTATACGCAAAAAATTCGTCCAAATGAGGCCAACCTTAAATGATTGTCTTGTTAGACCCACTAGGACGGAAAATATTTATTTTTGCTAAATGCTGAAAAGAAAAAATATCATTGAAAAGTGCTCTATATGTGTATTGCAACATTTGAAATAGTCTACGCCAGCACAAATGTACAAAGCAACGATCTGAGTCGGACATTTCAGAGTTATACTAAAAAAGTATAAAATTACCGAAGATGGGGGACGATTATAACGGTGAACCCCAAACATCGTAGCTAGCAATCACAAGGACCGCCAACTTTATCTTATTGTCGGTGTTATTTAATTACCTTACGCATTTTAAGTACGGAGTGGCTTTATTTTTACTTGTGGTTTAATATTCAAAGTTAATAAAATTGTTTTTAAATAATTTAATATTGTAAAAAGGGTAATTCCCTAAGAATTATTATGGTCGTAAACATCGTTTTCCACTCCCGCTTCAAATCAGTATATATCCTAGATATTTCAAACCTATTTTGCACAGCTGAAGTTTAGGGGGGCCTCAGCTTCTTAGATTACTGCCTATCAGAGAGAAAAATTACCGTATTTAATCTAACTTTTCACTTTCGTTTTCTTCCGAACGTTACTTCTGCAAAAGACGATAAGACGCATGCTATTTGAAGTTAATAATTTTCTTCTATAGTGTATTTTTTATTCTTTAATTAATTAACACGTGTCATTTTCT
>JAUELI010003235.1:0-10041 GCA_031471325.1 Catablema vesicarium
AAGTGTACTCCACGCTGATCTCGTATTCAAACAATTAGAAATTTTGCCTTTTTATGCCTGACTCAGGATAGATTGTCAAGCAGTTATGGTTTCTTTTTTTCTTTATTTCTAAAAAATCCACCAAGGCCATCCTAAGCATAATACCGTATACCTCCGAGCTCTTTTGCTTCATACAGTAATTCGCAAATACGTTATTAAGTCTAATCTCCACTAGAAAAAACAAAAACGAGTGAACGAGTGAACGAAATCGTGCCATGGTGGATTCCTATGCGTTAAAAATTTTCAACAGACAGAAAAAAAAGAGTTAAAAATTTATAACTTACAACTTTTATGAACAGAAAATGCATTTTAGTTTAATGCCAAATTGATAAGTAGTAAGTGATGGTTACCACGTGAAACTTTGGACTTTTTGTAAAAAAGTACAGATTAGCAATATTTGCTTATGCTCCAAAGGTAAAACTATTATTTTTGGTGAGCCAAAACACCAACCTCGTTCCCAGGGCTTCTTCTCTTACGAAAATCGGATAAGGCTCCTTTCTCTCCGATTTTTTAAGGAGAAAAGAAGCCCTGGGACAAGGTTGCCAAAAAACTACGTTAACTTGAAATACTTTTCACAACGACTTGAAAAAGGTGCCTTTTTTTTTTGGAGACTACAATTACATTTCTCTGAAATACTGAGAACATTGATTTGGAATAAGCATAGATTCACTATATAATCGTCAGGGAAAAAAATCTGGTTCTAAAATTTTTTTAAGAAAATAAAATTCTGATCCTGAAATTATTTGGTGAAAAAAAAATCTGGTCCTGAAATTATTTTTGTGAAAAAAAAAATCTGGTCCTGAAATTATATTGGGGAAAAATAAAATCTGGTCCGGCTTTTTAGTTGTTACTTGGGGTCCGGTAGATACAGGGTCCGCTTTTTCTAGGGTCCGGTATTTAAGGGGTCCAGGGTCCAGGGTCCAGGTCTGGGTCCGGTAGGTGGACGATGCCCTCTCAGGTCTTTCAAGCATGGATTGACATCAAATTTTCAATTCTTCTAGAACCACTTTTTTTTTCGTTTAGATGCTGGTGAAATTTAAATAAGAATTTCGGATTTCCTTTAAATACAGTAACTATTACAAATTATAATTTTGACAATTTTATTTAATTTATCAAAAGAAATTTTAACAAACACAAATTACAAAATAAAAAAATAAAAATTAGATAATAATCAGAAACGCAGAGCAAAATCGTTGGGTATCCATGATTTCGCGCAGTAAAATAAATCTGTTAGACAAACATCTTTCTTTTTATTGTTTGAATAAATTAATTAAATCACACCCGACTGAGGATGTGATTTGTTGGAACGGAATCCTGTCTATGTATCTGTCTGTCGGCAACTTTTGGCAAAAATGACGTAATGGAATATTTGAAGATTTTTAAAAATGGCGCATTGCAAGCGATGTTTTTGAGTTTTTGCGAGGTAAAGTTTACAAGAGCAAGAGAGAGCAAGCTTCGAAATAAAACGAAAATAGACTAAACTAATTAGTTAGGTATAGAAATGAAGAGTTCACTGTGGAACAGGAAATAAAAACTTTGAACTACTACAACATTAGTATTTTACATAAAAACCTAATACATTTCAAAGGTAGGAATATATAAGTGTAAAGTTTAAAATATGGATTCATGTTACTGCTAATATTCGTTGCAAAAAAATACTCTGTTTGTTTACAATATTTCTCAGCCTTATAATTTCACATTTTTCTTCACAGAGATATTAATTATCATGCACACTAAATTATATAAGATATTATAAAGAACAAAGAAAATTTATTACAAACAATACAGGTTTTCATTAAATACTTTTTTATCAACACCTTGATTTCAAGTAAAACTACATTTGCTATGCAAATTACTTCTGATTATATAATCTGCTAATGTCATTTTCTTTTACATGAACAAAGAAGACACTTTCAGGGCAGCTTTTGATTTGGGAACCACTTCTAGCGGATCGCAGGCCTTCCCTTTAAGCTGCATTTACTCTTCAGAAAAATTTTCGTAGTATACCGACTACCGTATACCTCCGAATATAAGCCCACAGCTAATGCTTTGTGGTAAGCACTTTTTAGGGGGCTCAATTTCGGGGAGGCTTAGATACGGGACGGGGGAGGGGTGCTTATACACGGAGTATAATTTGCGTTAACAAATGGAAGGAGTTTTGCGTAAGCAAATGTGGTGGGCCTATATTCGGAAGGGGGGGGGCTTATATTCGGAGGTATACCGTAGCCTCTTCGCGAATATTTTTAGTTTAGTCATTCGAAATGTTCAACTACTGCATGTGTGATTTTTCAAAACCAGGGGTTTCTTGTTTTAAATTGCATTAGAACTAAAAATATTGTTAAATTATATTTAAACTTAAGATAAGGTTGCAATGTTATATACGAAATTTATTCTCTCTCATAACTGAAGTTCACTATAAAAAGTGAGTAGTTTTAACCCAATGCAGGTGTTAACAATATTATATTTAACCCAATGGTGTTAACAATATTATAAGTAAAAAAGCTTTAGGGCGTATGTACACAAGTAAGGCATTTTCAGAAGATCGCAACCCAGGTCCCAATTTATTCTTTATTCCACTCTCTGACACAGTACAGAAAAAAGGGTTTTCAAAATAATTAGTGTATGAGACTGACAGCCTGAATGAATGAATTATATTTGGTAGCAGGATCATGTGGACCCTGCTTATTTGGTATTTAGTCATGCAAGTATTTAGGCGAATTCTGTGGAAATTAAAAAAAAACTTATCTTCTATACCATGGTCTGTCTCACAAGCTCTCTAACCCAAGTTCTTGATACAAACTTTCAGGCCATTAACCTTTGTGGTGCCTGTTATTGCCAGGCTTACATGTGTTTCCTTATTACTTTCAATATCGACTAGGAAACTTGTTTCCAGGTATACTCTTTTCGGGTTTTTGTGCTATTTTGAATTTATTTTTATTGCAATTCAAATTTCTCTCTTAGGGCTCTGGTCCTATAAAAATCCTGGATCCCGTGTCCCACCTAGAATCTTAGGTCCCGGGTCCCACTCCGGATCCAGTCCCGGGTCCGTCCTAAAGTCCTGGGTCCCACTTTAAGGATATGCCCGATTCTTTAACATATTATTTGTTGTCATAACCAGACAAAGTTAAACAAAGCATAGTTTGGTCTGATTTTGAAATAATCCTTCTAGATATGAAAGCAAAGAAGAATTAGCAGCAGAATATATTGGTATTATGGATACAATATCACAATACCCAAGGTATAAGAAACATTTTCTATGTGACATGCTCATATTCATTGCAGATTGGTCACTTTTAGATTTTTTGCAGCCAACTATAACTTAAAGGCCATACAAACTCATACCTATAGTTCAGTTTAAAACAAAATTTCCTTTGATAAGCTTATTGTATTACTTTCCTGCTTAAAATGTCATATTCTACCGTATCAAACGAATCTTACGCAGGAAAAATTGAGGGCAATATTTTTTCTGACCTGTTTCGTTTCATTAACGTTATTAAGGTTACTTAGGGGAAAATGAAAATATTCATGAAAATGGAAACTTCCAAAATTAATACTTTTGTATCATAATTTTTTTACAGGTTGTTTTAAAAACTACAATTTTACAGATAGAATCCAGTAGAAATAATCAACTGTAAATTTCTTTTATTCCTATTGAGATACAGCACATCTTAGGACCATTATTTACGATTTTTGACAACAATTAACCACATAAAATCGTGTCAAGCAGCAAATATTTTTGCAGATAAAATTGAAATCATTAGAAAGATCAATCTTTTGCAGCTAAAAATATAATATATCATAAAATTATTTCGATTTATTGGAGTATTTTATGCACAAAGATAGGTATACTTTTCCCTGACAGCAACCTTGATGTGTTTGTTTGTTTTTAGAATAATCTTCCGCGGTTTACAATAATTTGGACATTCCGCGAGAATAAACTTTTAAGTTTTTGCAAATTTTACCATGATTTTAGGAAAAACTTTCACGGAATTCGAGCCGAAAAAATGCGGCTAAAGTTCATACCAAAGTTTCTTCACTTCTTCAAAGTGATGATTACATCTTTTTAATGTTTTCTTCTATTTCGTCTGTGTTTTATTTTTACTTTTGTACGGAGTGTGTGGACATAAGTTCATAATTGAAAATTGAAAATACAACCACAAGAATTTATAATAACCAATGTTTTCGATTCAGTTCGAATTGGTTATTTGATTAATTTACGCACCATTCCACTTTTCAAGCTGTTCTGTTATAGTTATGTGTATTTCTTTTATCACACATAACAAATTAAAAAACATAGTAGAAAGAAGGTGTCTGCTTCACTGAAGATTTCTGAAATGTTTTGCTACTTCAAATCCTAGTCACAAGATCCGGCCGTTAAATGGTAGTGGTGGTAAACTTTATTTAACGTTGAAGTAAATTATAATAGTTTGTAAAAACTAATTAAAGGTCATACGAACTACCCAGGGCTTCTTTTTTTTGAAGTTAAGTTTAAAGCTTTTCTATTGTGTAATAACAAAAAATAGTTGTGTTTTGGGGAAGACTCTGGCATATTTAAGATAAATTAAATACTTAAAAGTTTATTCACTCTCAAAAAATCAGATAAGAAATTTAAAAATATTTTTTTATCGCCTCTATTTCTATTTAGTGGGTGACGCTAAATTGACCAGTTCGTATGACCTTTAAATGTAAAAATGATAAACTTAAAATTTAAAATATAAATAAAATAGTTCTATGGTGCACATAGTTAGCAAATATAGTAGATACTCTCAATGCCGTTAATGTCGGACCTAAATTTCTCAAGAGATGAGGTCAGTTTTAGTGCCTTAGGAAATTTATTCCATGCTCAAGTAGCAACCTCCAAAAACCACACTCTAAACATTGTTATTTTTTGCCATCCTCTTGGCTAAGATGCTGACTGGTGGAACAGACTCTCGTCGGCCATTTTCGCTAAATTTTCTGTAGCGAAATATTTTGAATGCCAAATTCGCATGCACGAAAAATTTTCCGAAAACATGATCGAATTTTTTTGCGTATCCTGTTCCCAGGGTTTATGTAAAGTGAAATGATTTGAGATTTGACACCAGGTGTACTACACTACAAAATGATATTAAAAATTGATTATTTTATAGTGTTTATGTTTTTTTCTTAGCAAGGAGAAATTTAGTACTTTAGCACTAATTCCATTTCAATTTAAGTATTCTGCGATGATAATTTTCTTTTTATAATCGTTCATCCTTTAATAATCCTTAGCAATATATGGCCTGTTTAAAGAAATCGTGCATCCTTTAATAATCCTTAGCAATATATGTCCTGTTTGAAGAACAAAGAAATAAAAAAATCAATTTGAACTAAAACTGGCGTTTTTGGTTAAAAATAGGATTCGTTATAACTTTTCTTATGCAATTTTTTACTCGTTTTTTTAAATAATGTAGCAATTAATTTTTCATATTAAAAACTAGTTTTTCCCCCTGAAAATTTACGGTCATTTAGAATAGCTGTTCTAATATCTTAGTGTGAAATTTCATAAAAATCAGAATAGAAAAAGTGGCAATTTTGTTTATAATTTGTAGCAATATAAATTCAATAAGGGTCTGTGCTAACTTGAGGTGGCTTGCGCCCTTCAAATTAGTCAAAAAAAATTCATGTTAAAACCGTGTAAAAAGTGAAGATAATTACTTTACTTGAGTAGATATTACAATTTATCGACTTTATATCATATAATTCGAAAGTTAGAGCATTTTAGGATTTTTCTTCACCTGATCGTGTGCGCAAGAAAAAAAAATTCATTTTTTTCCACGCCCAGAGCGATAAAGTTCCGTCAGAGGTTCGCATTTTCTTTAAAATTTCGGTAAAGTTAGATCAATTTATTAGGAGCAAAAGTGTGTCCACGATTTTTCTCGGAGAGTTTAGAGAAAACGATATATGGACGTTTTTGTTGGGCTAGTTAAAAAAAAAATGAGTCACCTTATTTTTCGAAATACAGAGTAAAGAGGACCGGAACCAAAAAATGTTAAAAAAAAGATTTTCTCTGAACTTTATCGCTTTTTCAAGATACTATAATTATAGCGACTTTAATTCGCTTTTCGGAACACGTGATTTATGCAGGTAAAAAAAAAATGATTCTTTTACTACCAGAGAGTATTAAAAAAAATGAATAGAAAAAGTACATTTTCTACCAAAATAATCGCTATCTTATAAAGTACGTTTCAGGGGCGCAAGCCACCTTAATCCTAATCGTGTTGGGCTTTTTTTACGTTGAAAAAATTGGGAGAATTTGTAACTATTTAGCCTGGATCCATTTTATGTAGCTTGTTTTTCATAGTTTATTGACAAAGTAACAGCATGATGTTCGGTTTTTATATTTTGTACTTATAGTTTCTTGGAAAATTACTGCAGTCTGGGTTCTATAATGGATGACTTTCAAATAATAGAAACTGTGAATTGCATAGATATATCAACTTTAGAATATATGAAGAATATGGTGTCTAGTGAAGTATCCGAAAGCAACTGTGAAAAAGTATGATTTTTGAATTTTATGGATAATCAACAGGGTTGTAGTTGCTGATCTGTGTATAAGGAGCTTTGCTAAATCTTATTTTGCCATTTTCAAATCCATGATACTCATGATAAATCCTTTTGTTACACGTCAATTTCAGCCCGTGGCAACGTTTTACCTCAGGGTGAAATATTTTTAGCGCAACATGAAAAAATCACCCGAGGTGAAAAAAAATGTAAATATGGTGAAATATTCTTTATATACAAAAATAAGCATGTTGACGTTGATTGGGTGGAATAACATTAGAGAATACACCGAGGGATTTCAACCCTGGGCAAAAATGAGTTGAAATCATCCCGGGGTGAAATTAACAACGTGTAACATAAGACAAGACTTTGACCAGAGGAATTTACCCCAGAGTGAAAATTTACTACAACGGACTCCTAAAACCAAATATAGCAGAATTATTAATCCTTACTGAAAAATTAACAGAAATCCGACTATCTAGATTATAACTAAGTTACCGACAGCGCCTAAAGCTATAAAATTCGTCACTTTCTAGGTTTTGCAACAATTACGAGAACTCTTACCAACCAAAGGAGAAGACTACATAAACAAATGTGTTGACAAGTATGGTGGAGATATTGGTGTTATTGTAAACAACATTATGGAAGGGAATGTACCTGAAGACGTTGTTATAAGTAAACAAAAGAGTAAACAAATAAAAGTGCCAGATAAAGATATTTTAGATGATAATAAAGAACACATAGATTTGTTGAAAGCTAGCATATTCCCACCAACATTAGATAGTGATAGTGATAATGAACAATATAGTAATTTGTATGATGATGAGTATGATGATACTTATGATTCACAAAATGTTGCTGCGTTAGATGCTGACTCGGCAGATGAATTGGGTGATTTAACGTCAAGAAGGTTAGTTGCGCATCGTATATTAGTAAAGTAACCCAAAACACTTCTAAGATACTTTCATTCGTAGGTTTTCCTCAACAAAAATCAGTTTGGTAGTCGAGTGAAAATCGTGAATAGTGAAAATCTTTGTTGAAACACGACATAAATTAATATAAATATAAACATGCAGTTTGAGTATAAATCTCGTCAAAAAGCTAAAATCATAGAAATGCAAGGTGGAAATGATTAAATATAAACCCGTGCGGTTTCACGTTTCAAAAACTCAATATTTTCTTTCACCATTTTGGTTAAACTCTACTCACTGTTATGACGCTATTTCATCTTTCAACTTAGGTAACTGTAAGATCAGTACCTGTTTAATAATAGTAATAATAATAATGCAAGTTTTAAAGTCATCGTATATTTGACCTGAATCATTGAAGTAAATGCATATCAAATGACAGTACTTTTGATTTCTGTCGAGACCTTTCCTTAAAATACACAACTTATTTCTTATTAGAAAATTTACAATACCAGAAGCATTACGTCGACTTGGTGATGTAACTAGTAGTGAATCAGAAGAAGACGAACCCAAACAGGTATGTAAGCACAAAAAAAACTAAAACATGCATTGCAATCTGGAGCTTACCTATTTAAAACGTTTTGTTAGCCTCGAAAAGATGGGATAATGTCTCACAGTAGGACAAAAGTCAAAGTAGCATTTTTTGGATTCCTTAGATATATAGTACCCTAGACTCATTTATTTTTGTGTTCTATCAGGCCTTGGCATGGCACATTCATTTCTCAGCCTAACTGTTCGTTGGTTTTCAAAATATTCATCATTTGGCCACGATGAGACAAACGGCTTTTTAAAGTCAACAAAAACAAGAGCTGGATAATGATTCCTGATAGAATAATTCCTCTATAGTTTCATGTCTTACTGAGATAAAAATGGTTTCTTCGTTTCGTTTTTCCACGTCGGATCACAGATTTAGGACCCATTCCGTACTTTCTAGGAGGATTTGGGCATTTCTAATATATATCGGACAGTTGATTGATAGATTCTTGCCAAATTTACGAAATTCAATGGATTAAAACTATCATTAACTTAATTAATTAACAAAGTTAACTTCAAAAACCTTGGACAAAAAGGTGGTTTTAGGTTACGGTCCGTTTAATTCTATATCAGACTGAATTAACTCGGCATTTGTGCTGATCTGCTGATATAAAAGAAAAATGATGGTTAAATAACATCCTACAATTCCAACCATACGGTTACATAGATCGGTTAATTCATTCCACAAGCTACGGCATTCCAATATCGGAGGCACATATTTTTACTAATTCCGCACTAAAACACCAAATTTAATTTCCGCGAAAATATTCGAAAACCTTATTCCGCAAAATATTTTTTCCATCCGCGAAATTATATTCCCGCGAATTTTTCTTTCATCTAAGTATTCAAATCTAACGATACTAACATAAACAACTATTTTTTGCCGTTGCTGATTTGGACATGATGATAAAAAAGCCTCGACCGAGCCTTTTTAATGTGTTGTGAAAAGTATCTACTGATACTAAAGTATTTACTGTTTGTTTTATTTAGAACAATCGAGTAGCGTCCGAAGAAAAAAGTGAAAGAATTAATGGGAATAGTGGAGGAACTACTAGTAGAGGACACAGAGGAAATCAAAGGGGAAACAGAGGTGGTGTTCGAGGTTCTGGTAGAGGGCGTGGTGGTAATAAAACTCCAGGCCGTGGTGGTACAACATCTGGTGGAGGAGGAAATGAAGGAAACAAAGGTGTAAACGATAGTAATGGACAGAGTAGAGGACGTGGAAGAGGAAATAAGCACAATAGAAAGGGGAATGCGGATAAAAAATATTCCCGAGGAATGATGCCAATTTGATGCGTAATTATTTTATATTAATAAATTCTATTACAAAATATTTGCATTTTAATTATCTGCGCGCCAAAGCGAAAAATTCACCCATGTGAATATATATACTATATATACAAATATATATACTTTGTATCTTACTTTCTACACGAGATTGGAATTAGGTAAAATACTCGACTGGGATCCGAATCCCATGGCTTAAATTTGGTTCTGACGACGTCACATGCCTATTTCAGAAACATACTTCCCGTTATAGTTAAGCATTAAAACTGGGCAGGTTGTTGGAAGACTTGACTAGGATTTGAATATTATGACCTAACTTTGGTACTGATGACATCATGATGACGTGACATGCTTATTTCAAAAATGCCACTTTAAATTTGCATAATATTTTAGTACTGATGACCTCATGGTTTCGAGGCTAAAAATAAGAAATTTCTATCTTGAAGACATATTTGCTCGACAGTAGTGGTTGAAAGCGAGATTGTTCACTTGTTGGATTACTGCTAGAAGCAAGTAAGACCTTTAAACGGCCTTTTTTTTTTTTTCCTTCAGTGTCGAACTATGTGGTATTTAAGGCAATACCATTTAGCACATTTTTAAAATTCGTTCTAATTCAGGGGGCCGTTCTCTGATTTTTATGAAATTTGGCACACTGACTAAACTAATGATGCTGAATAAGATGGTACTAATT
>JAUELI010003346.1:0-16263 GCA_031471325.1 Catablema vesicarium
CCTGAATCTATGCTCAAAAACGCTCCTCGACAAAGCTTATTATTGTTGGAGCCTGAATCTATGCTCAAAAACGCTCCGCGACAAAGTTTATTATTTTTGAAGCCTGAATCTACGCTCAAAAACGCTCCGCCACAAAGTTTATTATTTTTGGAGCCTGAATCTATGCTCAAAAACGTTCTTCGACAAAGCTTATTATTTTTGGAGTCTGAAGCTATTCTCAAAAATGCTCCTCGAAAAAGCTTATTATTTTTAGAGCCTAAATCTATGCTCAAAAACGCTCTTCGACAAAGCTTATTTTTACTTATTTCGACCTTTTTCAGAATTCGCACTCTACCCTTAATTAAAGTATATAATAATGTGTTAATTACCATTTCTCTAATATTTCTTGGCAAAGGATGATTTGATGCAATTATTTCATAATCAGTGCTATTCTTGTAATATTGCAATAATATGTTACTTCCAGCTGTATATGCACTTGGAAGTGTATGCAAAGCCTATGGAAAATAATAACAAAGCATGTAAGCGCATATCACATGTCTACAAAGCACCACCTCTAAAAGAAATTAAAGTCAACATTTGAAAATGTATGTTTTTTAAGAAATGATCTTTACAATGCAGTTGGGTATGGATAATGGCAATTATGTCAATACAACAATATTCTCAAGAGAAATTATTACAAATATAGCTTCTTTTCCAAAGTTAAAATGAGAGATGTTTAAAATAAGGTATTCTACACATTTTTTAAAATGTGCTGAAATGCATATTTAATAAATAAGATAAGCTAAAATTCAAAAAAATCATCTAAATAATTTCAATGTCAAACCTTATTACTATACCATATAGTGAATTTCTGGTTACTTTCAACAGAAAATCCTGCAACTTTTTCGTTGAAATATTTCTTAAAATTCTCTCCACTATCTTCAAGAATATATTCTTGAAAGTAAAGTTTTGATGCTACTATAGCACTGGTAGCATCAACAGATGGTGTATCATCGCATTTTCTATAGAAAAAAACACGAAACAGTAGAAACTTTGAAGAAATAATGCATTCAAGGTTGCCACTGATTTTTGTGCTACAGGATTTTAGGAGGAATTTGGGCATTATTTTTAGAGATTTTAGGAGAAACACAAGGGGGAAATAAAGTAGAACTCTCAGCTTACGAGAGATTGAAAATTAAACAGAAAAAAATTAAAAATAATCTATTAATATCAAGATTATTCAAGGTTCAAAATAACTGTAAATACCAAATGTGGAAGAGAGAGCATAGATTCCTGCAATGAAGCCTGATTTCATGCTTAAACATCACTCCACCGTCGAGCTTATTGTCAATTATTTTGAGCCTTCTTATTCTTACTTTGACGCAGCACAGTCCATACATTTCCCATATCCAAAATTAGCAGGCTCTGTGCCACACATATTAGTGAATGTTTCAGTGAGCTATAATAAATATAGGAAAACTATAACAAGGGACAAATTACGTAAGAATGAGCTTGGTGGAGAAGATATATTTGAACATAGATTCAGGCTTTATAGCCTGAATCTTTGCTCAAATATCTCTCCTCCACATATGATATTTATTTATTTATTTATCAATCCTGTAAATGAAACACGTTCTCACTCATATCTGACTTATTATAGAGGTTTGGAACACTACAAATCACCCTTAAAATGCTGTCACTTTATATTTGCTGACACTGTCAAAACTCCCATTGCTGCAAACAAATATTAAAATACTTACACTACGACACTTTGCATTTAGTATGAGGTACTTGTAATTACAGCATTCTTTATTGTCAGAAGATATCGATCCAGAATATTTATTCATCGAATATGGTAAACTAATGTTACTGCCTCGGTTCATTTTCTCTAGGTCCATTGCTTCGGTTGTAATATCCTTTACATTGGCAATGTTCACTGAAGAATACACATTTTTTGACATCTGAAATCACAATCATGTACATAAATTACTTTTTGGAACAAAACTTTGCCAAATAATAATGTGAATGATTTAAGAGCTGTTATTGTCTATATTTACAAACAATATTATATTATTATTATATTATTACCCATTCCTATTTTGGGGTCCCCTTTGGTTTTGTTTCGGGGCTACACTGACACTATGACAGAGACTGAGTTTGCCACCATACAACAGAGATTTATCTATACCGGACATAACACCTAATTTTTAAATCTTTCTAAAGCACAGATTTCCAACATGCTTAACTTCTACCCCATTTATACAATTTAAATCTAAAGGCTAAAATACACAACCAGTTTTTAAACTGACAGTTTTGACTGAAGCTTAAGAAACATGATCTTGTATAGTCAGTAAAAAACGGATATGTACAGCGTGTTCTGTTTTGCCATTAAAAATTTGGACAAAAAGTTTAACTTCCTCAGTTTAAACTGAACTAACCAAATTTCAGAATTTAAGTTATATGGCCATGTGTGCGACATGAAGCAAAATGCAAATTAAACAAGGTTTGAAAAAGAAATGTGTCTTTTCAGATGCAAAAAAATAACACCAACTTAGAGAATAATAGGCATTATTTGGAAATCTCAACTCTTCTATTACGAACCCCTGGATAATCATCATCTATTTTTAGGGGTAGTATCAAATCATTATTTAAAAGACACTATGTTTTTTTCCCAATTTTTACGCCCCTCCTGAGAATCAAATTATTTTACAATTCCATAAGAAAAGAATAAGGCTGGGTGTTAAAGTACAACAATCAATATAAGGGTGGGTGTTAAAGTACAACAATCAATTTACCTTTTTCAACAAATCTCTCTGATCCATAGACAAAAACGATATTGAAGACAAATCAGACAAATCCGCATAATAAGCTGTCAGTTTGTTATCTGCTTTGTCATTGAGCATGTCAAGTGTTAACAAGCGCTTTGGATCATTCTGCTGTGAATCTTGTGATAAAGACAACAGCAATCCACATAAGACCATTAACAATGGTAAAATAATTTGAGTAACAACAGCTTTTTTTTCACGTTTTGAGTTAAGATATCGTTTTATAAACATTGCACGGAACTGTGATAGTTTCAGTGCACCACCAGTGAGGAGAGCTAAAAGAAAATAAACAAAACAATGACTGAGCACTAGTTCTGCAGACATTAACGTTGGTGTTAAAATAATTTCCTTGATATAACCCTGATGCCGTATTAAATTCAAAAAACTAAAAACTCAGGCGAAGAAATGTAACACTTTAAAATACATACCATCACGAGCAACTACTGAAGCTGAACGATCAATATGCTGTAATCTTTTCTTATCTTCATAATTCTCATCATCACTAGAAATAATATGAAAAACAGAAATCATATAGTGTAAAAGAAAAAAAATTCGTCGGCATGCTAACTTGATTTTAATCAGCTCTTAATATTTTTATAATTGGTAATTAATTGTACTAATTTTATCAGGTAAAATTATATGACAATAATAAATAACATTTTATTTAAATTGCAGTTATTTGCCTCACTTTTTTTATGGTTTTGTTTCATGCACGTATAACCAGACTTTTCCTGCCTGTTGCTGTGATACCATCGAAACAAGCCTGGATAAAACTGTCCAGCATCACTTGTGAAAGTGTGTTCTTGCACATGGAGCATGAAAACTATTCCTAAGAAACACTCCTCTACAGTTGATGTCCTGTATCTATATCCAGGCTTGCAAAAGGATGTGAGGTAACTATACTTCTATTTTAAAAAAACAAAACTGAAAAAATACAAGCAGATCACTTACAACTTTTCCACTTCTAATGTTCCTCCTTCTCCAACTTTTAGAAATACCTCTTCTAAAGTTGTGACTGAGATCCCAAAACTAGTTATGCCATATTCATCTTTTCGATCTGTGAAAAAGAATGTCAAAAATTACAATAGTTGTTTGTAAGGAACCTAGGGCAAATACAAGCCAAATGTTATAGGTCTCTTTCAGCATATCTGGGCAAGTCCAGGCAAAAAAAAGTCAATGTAAGTCAATATAAACTCAAATTTGTATTTGATTTAGGTCCTCATATCCTATGTTTTATGTGAAACTGCTGCCCAAATTATTCCTGAATTTGCTCCTGGGAATATCATAAATCAATATAATATTAATATGTCGCCAGAATAACATAGTGAAATAAAAGTATGAGAATATTATGTTAACTGCATTTCATATGCTATAATTATGAAGAAAATAACTTTTGCTTTTTAGAGCCGAAACTCGCTTCATCATTGTCATTGGCAACCTTTTTAGAATAAAACATTACAACTTTAAAGAGTTTGTCAACACATTAAAACAAGTTATGAAGGTTAAAAATAATTGTAAATATCAAATGCAGATAGGAAGAGATGTGGAGGAGAGATATTTGAACATAGATTCAGGCTTCATTCATCTCTCCTTCACCAAGCTTATTCTTACCTAATTCGTTCCTTGCATTATGCTCAAAAATTACTAAACCACAAACCTTATTTTTACTAATTCTACCCATGTCATACTAACCTTCGAGTGTTTCAAAGAGTTCCCTAAAATGTTTTGTGCTATCTTCTTGTAATATGTAACTCAGTTCAGCTCCAACATTACCAACTATCTTAGCTGATGGTATTGCACTTGAAATCAATGTTATTGTTTTGTTTTCTTCAAATCCAGGACCTTTAACTAATGTCATGTGATAGCCAACACCATACCTAAAATGTTAGACAACCAACCACTTTGAAATACAACAATACTTGGGGTTCAAAATAACTGTAAATACAACATGTGGAAGAGAGATTTCCAAGCATAGCATAAATCTATGCTTAAAAGTTTCTCTGCCACCAAGGGTATTTTTACGGTCTTAATCACTAAATATTTAGGCTGAACACCAAAATGAATAATAAAAAACTGCAGATCAACTTGAACATAGCAGAAAACTAGGTCAAGTGATAAAAAAAATCTGCAACACATGGCCAACGCAGACAGGTATGTCAGGTGAGGAACCCTGTATTTTATCTTGTATAATCAGGCCTGGACAGGAGTAAATTGACCCACGTGGGATAAATCGCACGCCACTTTCTACCTTTGTTGATGTGGGCGTGCGGTAAATTTCGCACGTTATAGGACAATTTAAGAGTGTGTTATAACTTCTATTAGGTGCCAAGGAAATCTTCTCTAACTTGTCTTACTTACATGCGAAAAATCAAGCGCCTTCTACCCAAACAACAGAGAAACTTATAGTGTTAAAGTTTCGGTAAAAATCACGATCCTTTATCGCTGTTCGCATCTACCATGTTTGTTTACAAATTTTTGTTCATTCAGCATAATAATTTGCCAAACGCATTTAGACATTTATGATATTATTTTGTATAGAAAGTAATGAATAATATCGGGAATGTTTTAATG
The DNA here is from genome assembly GCA_031471325.1 of Catablema vesicarium. NCBI lineage: Eukaryota > Metazoa > Cnidaria > Hydrozoa > Anthoathecata > Pandeidae > Catablema > Catablema vesicarium. The sequence continues at coordinate 5,376 of JAUELI010003346.1, forward strand.
CGTTCGGCAAATTATTATGCGGAACAATAACATGCCATGCGATAATGTTGGTTGGAGACAATGTTGGAGGATTTCACAAGAAAAATGTATGTTATTTTATTATGAAATACTTAATTATGATTCAGCATTGGTTTCAAAGAATCTGAATGTTAGGAACGTTTGACTGTTGCATATAAATATTTTCAGGCTTGTGACAGCTTCAAAATATAACAATTCGAGCGTGTGGTTCACCACACTCCTAAATTCGAGTCTGTATAATGATGATTTGAAGATGTAGTAGACTGACATAAAAAAATAGAAGACAATTTAACACTCAACAGTTGCTCTCATATCCAGGCTTGTATAGCTAAATAAATAATAATACCTTTTCTTGAGAAATAAAGAAGAGCCACAGCAGCGTAATTGACCATCTGCCATGATTGCAATACGATCTCCAAGGTGATCAGCTTCATCCCTATAACATTAAAGAATCATTACAATGACAAATGACACATAAAATTTTTGTTATAATTTCTCAGAAACATGGTTTTTAGCTTATCATTTATCAATAAATTTATTTTTTTAAGAGCAAGTATTTTTGTCAACATTTCTACTGTTGAACTGATGACAAACTTTTATATTGGAGCAATGGACAATTCTCAGATATCGGAAGAAGAAAAGTAGTAGTTAAGGGGTGGTTAATGAACTACCTTATGTGGATTAATTTTCGCGTGGACTTATTTTCGCGAATAGCAAGATCTGAAAAATTCCGCATATAACAGAAAAAGGAAACAAAAAACAACAATTTTCGTTTTTGTCACAAGAAATACATGTGTATCAGACTTAAATTCAACCTTTTTATTTTGTCAAAACTTTATCTACACCCCTTTAGGTACATATTCTAAGCATGCGGATTACTTTTCTATAAAAATTCGCGAATGGTGAAATTAGAAAAATTTCTTGTGGATTAATTTTCGCGAATGACAAGATTCTAAAAATTTTGCGTGGATTAATTTTCGCGAATGGCGAGATCGGAAAATTTTCGCTAATTTTCGGGAAAAGTTCAAAAATTCGCGAAATCCCAAAAATTAATCCATGTAAGGTAGAAGAAACTTTACAAATACACCTCTAGCCTAAGCGAAGCAATTTTATCAGACAAACATATAGAGTTTATTGTTGCTATTATTTGAAAAAATGCACTTCATTAAGAATGAGACTTAACTAACAGAAAAAAAAACTCCAATATAACCCTTTAATAAAAATCTTGTGATCCAATGAAACAGAAATTCAAACATAATTCTTACATAAAATGAGTGGTTAAAATTATTGTCTTCTCTCCTCGATACTTTTGTAATAGATCCCATGTTGCACGTCTTGCATATGGATCCATTCCAGAAGTTGGTTCATCAAGAAAAACTGTTTCTGATCCACCAATCAATGCAATGGCGCAACTGTTACAAAAATAAACATGGTTAATTATGCATCTTTATGATCAATGATAAATAACAAAGCAATTTTCATGTTTTCATCGTGTGTGCATTTAATAAAAAAGAAATAGTGAGGAACCTTAGAAAGGTATGGTACAGTAACCTTAGAAAATGTGAGAATTGCGAACCATACCGACAATTGCAAACATGTTGGCATGGTTTGCTACCTATAACAAAGGCTGCTTGCTTGGTTCTTACTTTGATTCTTGATAAATTATGTGAAAAAAAACATGAGACATTTTGCTATGTGCTAGCACAAAACTTTTTTACATAAAACATTCTGATTGCAATCACACAGTAGAAATTGTAAAATTTGAATAATTATGAATCAAGTTCAAATAATGGTTGGATTTGTAAAATTTTGTAAACTGCAAACTGTTGTTTTTCAAGATTTCTTATTTTGGGTATAAGAACAACAACGTTTCTAATTTAAAGTTTCTCAACGAGTTCTTAAATTTATTTGAGGATCAATAACATTGATAATTAGTTTGGTCTGTTTTCTTGCTTTTCAATGTTTTGGTACAAAGAATACACCTACCATAATTTTCTTTTCATACCACCAGAAAGTGTAGATGACTTATGTGTTGCTTTATCTTCAAGTTGTATATCTTTAATCATTTGGGCTATTTCAACTTTTGCATCTGCTTTCTCCACACCCTATCAAAAAACAATAATAAAATATTTGAAACATCATCAATTAAAATCAGGAGCCTAATTGGTCTGAAGATTTGTGCCCCTGAATGAGTCCGCCCCACAGCTTTTATTAGCTTTAGTAATCAAGTTCGAAAAGTTTCAATGTATCTGTTTTGTTTATCTCAATTACATTTACAACCAATTTTACAGAATGTGTTGTTATCGATATAATCGCTCTACATATTTCATTATATGCTAAGCACTATGGAGGGGTAATACCCCCTCACTAACATTTCAGACATTAATTTCATAACCGTAAAAACGAGAACATGTATGCCAGAAAATATTACTTTTTTATTTATTCTTTATACAAATGTTGTCATTATTTATTTAATTATTAAGGCGGTTTTATCAACCATAGAAAATATTTCATTTTTCACCAATGAATAAAAATAACAACTTAAAATGACAACCAATAATGTGCAAGCAGCATTGACACTATTATAACTTACTTTTAACGCTGTAAAAAATTCAAGATGTTCCTGAACAGTTAAACGATCAAATAAAACATTATGCTGTGGACATAAACCAAGACTTTCTCGAATTATTTCCATTTCACTTGTAATACTATGGCCATTAATCGTAGCTCCCCCACCTGATGGTCTGAACAAACCTGTGAGGATTGACATGGTTGTAGTTTTACCTATAAATGGAAGATTGAAATAATCGCATTAATACAAAACTTTTTACTCTTAATAAATTAAGAATAACAGAAAACCATCAATCATCGCCTGATTCTATGCTCAAAAATCTCTCCTCCACATTTTGTATTTATAGTTATTTCAAACGCTGTAATATAAAACTTGACAAAAAAACTTTATCAAAAAAGTCATGCAAAAATACAAAAAATGAATCAATAGTACTTGTTGTTTTTGCATCAAGTAGAATCTTATCACAATCTTAAGTGTGACAATAAAATGTGTAAACATTTACCTGCACCATTATGGCCAAGTAAAGCTGTTATTTGTCCTTTATACATATTCATTGATAAACCATCAACTGCAACTTTGGTGCCAGCAGAACCCTAAACCACAAAAATTAATAGGATTTGGAAAAAGGGATTGAAACAATAACTCTAGGAGCTCAAAATAACTATAAATACCAAATGTGGAGAAGAGTATTTTTAGCATAGATCCAGGACAAGCTGCCTGAATCTATGCTCAAAAATCTCTCCTCCACCAATGTAATTTTGAATTATTTCAACCTGTGACTCTTATAAGCATTATGATCTAAAAAAGATTTGCTATAAAAAAAGATAATTTTTATAAGTTCAAGAAATTACCAAAATTACAAAATTACAAAATTCTTACTTTAAATACTTTTGTCAATTCATGAATACCAACACCAACGTCCAGCTCTTCTGGTTCTTCTTCAAAATCAGGACTCGGGTGAACTTTATTTCGCCCTAAACCATCATCACTTCCTAAACTTGATCCTTTCGGACCACACCAGTATGATGGTTGAAATGGAAAATATAGAGGACGAGGCAAACCAAAATCACCAGGGTGGACATTTTCAATGTACCTAGAATGCAGTGAAAGCAAAAAGCTGTATTTACTACCCATAAGAAACAATTCCACAGTTAAATAAAGAGTAAAATAATGTGAAAGTTTAATGTTTAATTAGGAAGACCTGTACAAGTTTCAGGATTGTTTGAATGTTTTCCTACCTTCTACTTATCTCAATATTTTGCGAAGCGTTCTTTAGCGGTGTAAGCTTAAAGCGATCACTGCAAAACGCAGAGCTCATTTGACAGAAACAGGAGAAAATGTATATAACCAGGCCAATTTTGATTTTAAGGCGTTTTGGGGTTGTTTAGTGCATTTTTTACAGAATCAGACCATATACACCAAATAAAATTGATTTGGCACACTGACTAAAATAATGCTCTGATTTTGATGAAGTTTGGCACACTGACTAAATTAATTATATTAAATTTGATGGTTGGTATGATAAAGATTTTAATTATACAAATGATGACCTAAGTTAGGTCAATTTAAGCCCAAAAAAATGGAAAGTGCTCTGATATTGATGAAATTTGGCACACAGACTAATCGAATTATGCTGAATAAGATGCTGCTAAATAAATTTTTCATTTTACAAATGTCGCCATGATTTAGACAAATTTATGCCAATTTAGGCCCAAAAATTGAAAATACTCTGATTCTGATGAAATTTGGTACACTGACTGAATTAATGATGCTGAATAAGATGATATCAATTAAATTTTGAATTTTACTGTACCAATGACATCATGATTTAGGCAAATTTGGGCCTAAAAAAATAAAAATGCTCTGATTCTGATGAAACTTGGTACACTGACTAATATACTTTATGCTGAATTAGATAGTACCAATTAAGTTTTAAATTTTTACAAATAAAGTCATAATTTAGGCCAATTTAGGCCCCAAAAAATTGAAATTGCTCTGATTTTGATGAAATTTGGCACACTGACTAAATTTCTTATGCTGAGTTAGATAGTACTAATTAAATTTTTAATTTTACAAGTGACGTCATAATTTCAGAAAATTTAGACCAAAAAATGAAAATGTCCTGATTTTTATGAAATTCGGCACACTGACTTATACTGAATAATTGCCAGTGACTAAAATACTGCTTTGCCCTTCTTAATTGCTTTGCCTAGTTTTTTGCACTTTCATTGAGAGATGATTCTAGAGAGACTAGATTCTAGTTTAGCATTGCCCTTTGCCTTCATTTGCCTACTGCCCTACCCTTCCTTGTCAATTGCCATTCGCCTGTGTTTCCTTTTGCCTTGCCTGTTTCTTCCTCTACCCTGCCTTTGCCTTTTGTGTTTTAAAATTTCGCTTGCAAACATAGTGACTACGTCACGACTTCGCAATCCTTCATTACTGGTACCATAATTTGATATTTCAGGGGCTACATGTGGAGGAGTAGGCTACGTAGCCCGAATCTTTACTCAAAAATCACTCCACCACCAAGCTTTTTTCACTTATCTTGACCCTTGTACCCACTTCACTATTAAAGGGTTAAAGTAGAAAATTAGTTTATTATCATGAGCTAATCTTACCATGTGAGAATAACATAAATAACACAATCTAATATAAGAACACCAAATGCTTCTGCCAGTGTAAAATTATCATCAACTGATGTATGTTCATCTATGTTTGTCCAATCAGCACCAACTTGCGAGCTTTCACGACGGGACAGTATTTGAACAATTATTCCTAAGCAAGTATTTGGTAAAATGCATGAAGCAATTTTGTTCCCCCTAAAAAATAAAATATAATTAATGAATAATCTCTTATAGATTTTATCATGGTTTATCGAAAGAGATGTAATGAGTTCAAATGTAAACTTGCATTCGCTTCATAGTTCAATAAAAGTTAGTTATGGATAAAGAATTTCATAGAATGTATTATTCCCAGTAAAATGTGTGAAGTGTAAGCTATTTGAGTGAATATTTCTGTAAGAAGAGTGAGCTAACGAAGTCAATGAACAATGAACAAGAAAGGGTAAACAGGAAAAAGGAAATATTCTTTTACGAAACAAGAAACATAACACATAATTATTACCCAGGAGGTGTTATGAAACGAGTCAGTACGGAAAATGAGCAAATTTGATTGGCTTAGAAAGCAGTTATTACAAATCAATACTGTCCGCTTAAAAGGGTAGCTTTAAATACTTACTTACAAAGCAAAAAAAGTAAAATGCAATAATCTCTTAAGAAGTCATTGCACTGTAAGAAGTTATATGTTTTCGCAGCTTTCGCCTGGTCAATGAATTTTTCCTCCTAATAAATACATGCACAAATTCAAATTTGAAGGCATGTTCATCTTACCTCAAAAGAAATTTTTAAGTAATTAAAAGGTAATAAACCGGATACTGACTGTTTTGTGCATCTGTACGGAAAATATACAAAGCCCTCGACCAATGTAAAGGTCTGGCAAACTGGACCTTTACTATTGACCTTTGGCTTTGTATTTTCCTCAAACAAATATTACGGCAAACATACCTGCTTAGTTCTTCATATTTCTCAGCTGATGAAAAAGATAAATATGGAGCTAATGAGCCAAACCACACAACTGCAGTAAACAGCATTCCACGAACTGCATTTGAAAATATTGTACTAAAAAAAAATATTACAACAAACATGATTATTTCTAATTCCCCTAATCCAATTCTTGAACGAAAGTTTAATGCCAGTGGGCAAATACCTGCTCAAAGTCAGCAAAATAACGTTAGAGCAACGTTCGAATGAACGTTGCTCTAACGTTTTTTTCTGACTTTGAACATGTATTTGCCCACTGGGATGCAGGTTATTTCTAATTTCAAGACAATGAAAAACTTAACCTCTATAGCTTCAATAATAAAAAGAATCTATTAAAAATCAATCCAATTTGTGGGGCTCAGAAAATAATCCTGCTTTAAACTACAGTTTGTAGTCCTTGCAATCTATGATGAATCACGATTGCACTCAAATGCTGTCAGATAAAAAACAAAGAGTCTCTAAAGTAAAATAAAAATCAATTTATTACCTCAGAAAGAAAAGAAAGAATATTGATGCAAGCATGTACAACAAAAGAAAAACAAAAACAATTCCACCATCCGCATATTCAAATATCTTGCCACCCTATTGCAAATTATACAGTGTTCCAATTAACAGTATATACCCAATGTGGAGGAGAGATATTTGAGCATTACTTCAGGCTATAAGCCTGAATCAATGCTCAAATATCTCTCTTCACAGTGATTATTTATTGATATTTCAAAAAAGTTATAAATGCATATAATGTGTATCCTACTTCTGAAAGTACCATTCAAATTATATAGTAAATATGGAAATATGTAGAGAAGCAACCCAGTGGGCAAATACCTGCTCAAAGTCAGCAAAATAACGTTAGAGCAACGTTCATCCGAACGTTGCTCTAACGTTATTTTGCTGACTTTGGGCAGGTATTCGCCCACTGGGAAGGCTACTTACTATAAAGTTTATAATGGTAATTTTTACGGTGTCAAATTTGAAAATAAAGTATACAAACAATTTTGCCTTAAGAGGAATATTTTAAATAAAACAAGTGCTTAGGTTTCAAAACATTTCATGAAAGAGATTAAAATATAGAATATCTATTGTAGACAAGCTTTCAAGTGTTAATAAACCCATACCTTCAATATGATAGTTTGTATAATTATTGTTATCAATAGAAACAAGAAGATTTTTATGAACCATGCTGTCCAATGCATCCAGTTCCCTAACCCCATCATTTTCATACTTTCTTTTAGACGAAACTGCTTTTCAGCAACTAATTCCTATAAATAAAATGCATATAAACTTACAATTGTGGCCATAAATAGCAGAGACCAAAGGAAATTTGTGCAACAAAAATTTAATCTGAACCTGTTAAAAAAATGGAAATTTTTTAAAAACAAAACAACTATTTTCATGATTGGAGGGACCAACTAAGAACCCAGTGGGCAAAAACCTGTTCAAAGTCCACAAAATAACAAACTAGGTGATAAGTAGTAAAAATGGAAAACTTGACAAGTATAACACTATTTTATGATTTGAATATCAGCGCCCTATTTTTGAAGGCCTAGATATCATCGTTAGGATTTGACATTAAAACTTGTCAGGTCGATTAAGTATAAAACCTTGTAGAAAACATGGTACAGGTATTAACGCAATAAAATAGGTGATTGCAATATTCAAAACTTCATAATATTGTAGCTATATCAAAACTTTGCTCTAGGAGCAAATTTAATCCTTCTGATATCAAACAGTGTGAAGTACTACCGAATACTACCTATATACGGACCGTATTCGATAGTATTTCACACTGTGAAAATATTTACATAAAATTTTGAAACTCTTTCCAATGCAAGAGAAGAGAAAAGGGTTTTGTTTTGGATAATGACAAACTAAAACAACATTTAATAAAAATTAATCTTAGATGTATTGGAAATTGGGTTAACATCCTTAAAAATAGACTATAAAGGAGGTAAAAAAAAACGTATTTCCTCTTGATGAGTGCAATATATTTAGAAACAACATTAAGAAATATGTTACCTTAACAATCTGAACAGCAGTGTAAATGTAGGAGAGTATAAAAACAGTTGGCATGGTTGATTGCATGACTGTTATAAATGTGTCTTTAATATAATCAGGAAATGGAAATTGCTGAAAACAAAGTTAGGCTTTACTGGAAATTGTCAGCGATATTGCAAAATCACAAATCAAATCAATCAATATCAGGAACTATTATTAAGATAAAAAATATTTTTGAGAAAATCCCTTCGTCGTAATTACTTTGACTCTTGTTTAGCAAATATAAAATTATCTGTTTAAAAATTTAAGCAGACTACCAAATTTTTGCGCTTTTTCAATTTCGCTAGAACCAAAAAAATAATTTTTATGGTTTTTTAATTTTGTGGATTAGCAATTTTGCAGGTTTTTGATTTAGCAAATTGTCCTACTTTATAAATACTTTACTTTTGTGAATTTTTTTTCAAGCAGAAAAAAATGAAGTTAACCAAGAAAACAACAGAATAACCTGATTGTTGAACTAAATTGACTGTGCAATTGAAAAATGTTTTCCCCAATATTCTTTTACTAAAGTACTGTAATAATACTGAACAAAACTAAAAAAAATTTGGCAAGTTTTAAATTTGAAAACTAACAGTTTTTGAAAATTTTCCCTGTTTTTTTAATTTTTTTAATTCACAAAAAAATTATTCACATGGCATCACAATAGTATACTTCTTTAAAGGTTCAAGGGTAAAAATAGCTAAAAATAAGTTTGGTAAGGGAGTGATTATTGAGCATAGATTCAGGCTTTACCCAGTGGGCAAAAACCTGTTCAAAGTCCAAAAAATAACCTTAGAACAACGTTTGACCAAATGTTGTTCTAAGGTTATTTTGCGGACTTTGAACAGGTTTTTGCCCACTGGGTATTGTCTGAAAGTTATTTTGAAACGTGAGGTTAAACTAAAAACACAACTCATTACAATCTCACCTGCACGTCTTCAGCAGCAGAGTATGAATCATTATTTGTATGAAACTGTATAATACCACTATCAATATAATACTGCAGTAACACAAATGGACTTAAATAAAATCTAAATAACGATAAATTCAATAATGACTATTTAATATTATTAGTAGTAGGGAAGGAAAATGTCAAATGTGGAGGAGATATTTTTGAGCATACTCCTCCACAGAACTCGTAGCTCTTATATCCAGTCTCAAAATTTCTTTACAGTGAAATAAGAAGGTATCCAGGGAAAAAATGGAAGTCTTTCGAAATTAATCCATCGAAAAGATCTTCAGTACTAATACAGGAGAAGTATTGACTCCCCGTCTTTCCATGCTAACGAAGGATGGCTAACAATAACTTTCTTGTTTACAAAGATATCAAAAGAATACTTATAAATATATATTTAAAAAAAACACAGCATAAATTAATGAAGCAATATCCAAAGGGTTAAAATAAGTGAAAATAAGCTAGGTGGAGGAGTGGTATTTGAGCATAGATAGATTCAGGTAATGTATCTCGACTCCAATCTCAAATATCTCTCCCCCACATTTGATATTTACGGTTATCAATTGTGTAACAAGCATAAATTTATGATTAAATAAAACTAACTACTCATGTAATATTTTAGTAATTATCTCAAGCTTACGTTGACTTTCGAGGACCAGTTTCTTGAAAGAAAGGGTACACCCATTTTGTAAACCAAGAGTCTCGACGCCCTATGCTATCAAAATAGTCTGCTGTTGAATGATGTAAGCGTATAGTATATCTAAGTTTCTTTGGAAATGGATTTGACTGCTCAACATTTTCAAATATAACGGCTGAAAAAAATTTAAAATGTTGTTCATAAACATACCTTAGAATGATACATCTAAAGTCAATGTGGGACATAACTGCAAATATCAAATGTGGAGGAGAGATTCTTAAGCATACCCAGTGGGCAAAAACCTGTTCAAATTCCGCAAAATAACCTTAGAACAACGTTTGACCAAACGTTGTTCTAAGGTTATTTTTCGGACTTTGAACAGGTTTTTGCTCACTGCGTATAACCTAAACCTATGCTCAAAAATATTACTCCTCCATATAACTTATTAGCACTTGAATAGTTACAAAGATACTAGATATAAACACGTGTCTCCACAAATTCACTCTTGGATCAACTTTATTCGATTACATAAAACCGAAAGAATTATTAAATTTGTACTTTATAGATACAAAATAAATTTTATGTTTTATTGTAGGTACACAATGTTTTTAAACAGGCATGTGTCAAAATAAGCATAAATAGTCTTAGTGGAGGAGTGTTTTTTGAGAATAGATTCAGGCCACCTAGCCTGAATTTATACTCAAAAATCTCCTCTCCACATTTGATATTTACAGTTATTTAAAACCCTGACAGGACATTTTCCATTAGAGATATCTAACAAACTAGAATATTACCTCCAATGTATGTTTCTACAAATTCCTCTGCATCTTTTATTACTTGGTTTTCTGTAGTTAATGGTGCTCCAGTTGTACTGGTATTAGCTAATGTTATATTCCAGTCATCTCTTAACCTTGACAATACCTTGGTAGCTGGAATATATAAAACATTTAATCAACAAGGGTAGAAAAATATAACAAACTTTGGTGGTTGAGTGGGTTTTGAGCATACCCAGTGGGCAAATACCTGTTCAAAGTCAGAAAAATAAGGTTAGAGCAACGTTCATTCGAACGTTG